>JABFFE010001754.1:0-16279 GCA_013623625.1 Fusarium setosum
GCTCATCCCGTCTCCATCATGGCCGTACACTCATAATCCCAGATGTAACCAAAAGACATCACCAGCCAGGAATAGCCCTGTTCACTGATATAAACCTACCGTAGCAGCCTCATGAAACGCCATGAATGACCAAATACCTCATCCAGGTTGCTAGAGCCCCTACCTGCATCGCATTGGTCCACTAGCACGCCCGCATCGCACAGCGTGCTGACGACATTTGGCCAGACTAGTTCACTAGGCACAGCAGTCCATGTTGCGAATCCTTCTGTACTTGGGCCGGCAACATTCTCCATCTTCAAAAATCCATGTGATGCTTTACTATGTGTAATATTTTCCAATTTTTCAACGCCGCCCAGATAGACCAGCCCTGCTGTTCCATGGTATCAAATATTCAGACATCCTCCTTCTACAATTATCCTATACAAGTACAGCTCCCTTTCTCACCCAAACAATCCATAGCGCCAGAATAATGTACATTTTTCCATTCCTGCAAGGACAGACTCTTCAGGCTCAAGTACAAGTCTAAATTTTCAAAGCCAACTCCCAGAGTCACAGCTTTGGGCTTGCCCTAGCCCGCCATCGTTCCCTTTTTAAACACCTCTTCAATTAACTGTTTTCGTTGCTCGCTCGCTTGGCGTCCGAGTTGCTTCCCCTTTTCATTGTACAAGACCATGCCGGAGGCTCAAAGGCCCCAATGGTTTCTGAAAGAACCACCTCTGAGCACAAGGCCTGCTCGGATGGTGCACAGTGGCAATGGCCGCAGTATCAGGTTCAAATTCCAATGCCCGAGTGCCCTCGAGTCCAAATAGGCATGCTTGTGCCTTTTGGTCTATTGACCACGATCAATAGTACGGTCTCCTCGATGAATTGGTTCGTTCTTGGTGAAGGAGGCGAGAAGAAGCTGCCGGTCCTGCTTCACCCACAACACAATGGGCAGCTCTCAGGTAGCACAATGTAACGCTCATGAGGACCCTTGGGACAAGCGGTCTTTCGGCTCCCATCGGTGGATGTTTTGCAGAAATGTGTTCCGGGATCCGTACAGGACGTGTAAATGTAGTAGTTTTTGGTGAAGTCGCACATGGTGATTGTAACAGAACTAGAAGATTATAGACTGCAATGGTCAATTAGAACCGAGTCATTCGGAGGCCTCCAGCCTTTTCTGTAGATAACAAGTGCAATCTTACTGGGCGGTATGTGTTCCTGTTGAGTGCTGCAGGCAACGCTCAACGGATTTGGCTTCACCAACAAGGCCCAATGGATCCGGGTGGAATTGATCGAGACAGCAGGGGAAACCAAGGTATTAAAATACGATGATAGCGACCACCAGTTATTGCAGCAGCTTGTCTCTCCGTCGAAATGTCGTAATGAATTGGGTTCGTTGGGTGCCGGTATCAAATGAGATGTACCGATAAAAGTAGGTGAGGTGGCGGCGTTTATAATAGGCCTCGACTTGGCGCATGCAGAGTTGGGACGAAAGAGGGTGGGCTCACAAGCCTTTTAAACGGAGGCGACAGGCTGGCTGTATTAAGAGAAATCTTAAAAAAAGGAACACACAACGAGGGTCGAGAAGGGGGTGGGATCCAAATCCAATCGAGCCTACGACTGTCAGGCCGGAGACGGGCAATTGAATCGATTGATGGTGGTTGTGGATGGGGGGTCGGGACGGGGACGGGGACAAAGGGTCCCTTAAGACACGGCGCCGATGAGACCGTGCCATGTCCCGTGTCTGGGTCGGGGAGCAATGACGCCTTTGCTTCAGCGAGACGGGGATGCCAGAGGAAAGAAGCTAGTAGAGACATTTTGCTCGGCCCAGGGTCTGATCTGTCCTGTCCTGTCCTGTCCGTGTGCTATGTCGTGTCGAGTTCCAGCCAGGCCAGGTCCGGGTCTGTGACGGCCAGTGGAGCGGGTTCGTCACTTTGGAGCTGGTGGGGGGGAATTTAGGCGTATCCAAGGGCCCCAAATCTCGAACGACGGGGTTGCAGTAGGTAGCATTCACGGGCCAACTCGCAGGCGGCGGTACCGGGAGCCGACGTACCCTTTACCCTTCATCTGTGAGTGAGGTGCCGCCCAAGACAAGTGTCATTGATGAGCTCTCCTGTCTTCTGTTGGACGCCAAGCGCTGCTCTTGGGGGCCAGATTGGAATAAGGCGAGTCGGGCGCAAGGTGGTGAGCGATTCAGTAGACGCCAGGGCACGCACCATCAGCTCCAGCCTTGACTGCGCTGCATCCCTGTACGCTGTAAGTGCCATTGGACCATCCCGCAACGTCTACGGACAGAAGGGTTGTTGCTTTGTTTCTGATCCTGATTCTGATTTCCAAGGCGAAAGGGGTTGCACAGTCCCGGTAAGCTGGGCTCATCCAAGAAGACATTCCGACTTCCGCCTCACTGCGCGGGCCATGTCCAGAGACAGATCGCAATGGACAAGAGATGGACCAAATGCCGCGTACCTCCGCGAGCCAAGGGCCGCCGCCCGCCGACTGAATGGCGTTTCAATGGCGTCAACAATGGGAGTTGCTCAAACTCTGTGGGGTGTGATTCCTTCCCGCACCCTGAAGGCCCTCAAATGTTATCTGCCCTCCTTCTTCCACCAGTGTTCCGTTCGGCCAATACTATTAGGGCCAACGCCACGGCGGAGTGGCCCTGGCTGGCATGGCATCCATGGATGTTGAACGTTTGCGCTTCTGTGGCACCGACTTCTAGCGGCCGGAGCTTGGCCCGCCTTCTGTAGGTAGGTAGGCAGGCGGGTCGGGAGCCACGGATGACAGACAGGCAAACCCTGCCGACGCGCCGATAACTTGACGCTCGATTGGAACGAAGCCGCAGGCATTTTCCTATTCAATTTGTGAAACGGTGGTCAATTGAAGGTGACGGAGGAAAGGGGGCGTCCAAATCGCTCAATGGCCAATGGCAGTCGCCGCAAATCCTTACCTTTTGGCAACTCGGATCGGGCTGCTATACCGCCAGACAATGTCCACAAGTGCCGGCCATACACATGCAAATGTAAATGCTGCAAAAGACCTATCTAGGCCAGTCAAAGTATGCACTGCCAACGCCGGCTTTTGATGCCGACCTTTCAACAAGGGATGCGACGCACACAGTGACTCGATGGTCTGGTCTGGCATGCCGGACTGGGAGATCCGTGGGCACAACCGAGCTACCACATTCTGCCTGTTGTCCATTGTGCAGGACGCGATGATGCCCTAAGCACCAAGCACCAAGCACCAAAGCCTCAGCAACCCTTTCAGACAAGAGTATACGGGCAGGGGTCGTTAGCGCCGCAGGCTTAGAAAGTTGGCGATGATGGGAGGACTGGTGAAGCGCGCGCGAGCTCATTCACGATGGTTGTTGTTGGGTACCGACTAACTATGGAGTGGAGAAGATGGTGGACTTTCTTGGCAACTCTCAAATTTGAGGTTGTGGATGCCCGTGGCACGGAGCTCTACTTCCAATATTTGATGGCGTACCTGCCTTCGTCAAGCCAGGAAGGTGCCCTGTCTTTTTCTCGTGATATCAGAGGAGCAGAAGGCGCCCCTGAAGCCGGAGCAACCACAGCCTCCCGTGTCCACTCATTCGTGCCTTGGCCCTTGCTCTTGCTCCTGTCAACGGCGAAGTTTCTGAGGAAGGACGTTGGAAGCAAACGTAGGTGGTGCTTTCCTTTCCACTTTTCTTTCACTCCCGCCTCCACATCCATGCAGCATCCCATTCTCCACCTCCGCTTTCATCGCTTTGGCTTTCCTGCATCAAACCGCCCTTGTAAATCAGCCCTGGACGAATCTGCTGCAGCTCTGCACGCTAGGATGCAGTGCAGCATATCCAGACCTTGCCATACGAGGACCTTGGTAGCTTCGTGTGAGGCAGTTGTTTGTGTCTCTTTCTCTGGCCATGAATATTCAGCTCTGCTCGCGCTCCGCCTTCGCCCTCACCATGTCCTTGCTTCCTACCCTCCATCTCCCGCCCCGTGGTCTCTCTTCGCCGGCCGTTGGTGCTGGTATCAAGTTACGGCCCAAGCACGCCGATCAGCAAACTGCCCAGGCCCTCGGCCACCAAAACCCCCCAGCTGCCACGCACGCTCAAGGACCGCGAGGCAGGGACATTACCATTGGCTCCACTGGCTCGAAACCCTCGGTGTGATCCCCAGCACCGCTTGGCCAAACATCAACGGACCGTCGAGTGTTTGACATGTCAAATCCAGCTTGAATCTGGGGTGTACCTCTGGCTCTCCACCAAGCTGTGACAGACAACGAGGCGAACCTTCGGGTACCTACAGAACAACATGGTTCTTTCTTGCGCAGGCTGGTCAGCCCTAGCCAGGGTTTGGTCTCCCGACCCCACGCGACGGCGGCATCTTTTCGGCATGGTCTGGCTCTTGTCTTGCATTCGGCATCACCAAGCTTCCCGACTCCTCATCAACCCACCGCCCAGCTGCGTGCAGGGTCTGTTCTGATGCCCAAGTCCAGGCTGAGGGATCTATAATTTTCATCACCAACGCAAGACGACTCCACGACCTCAGTCACCACTGCCCACCCTGTCCCAGACTCGAGACTGCGCAGCCTCGCAGCCAGGTTCCCTCGTCAAGCTTGATATTCCGGGCTCAAAGCTCAGGAACGGCCTAGCAAGATGCCCCGCAGACGACAGGGTGCAAGGTTCCACTACCACGGCACACGACGGGTACCGTTTTACTTGCATCGTTAGAGAACTCGCAAAAAGAAAACCTCGCTAACTTCCATGCGCCAGCAGGTTTCTAGTGTGGGTGATGCAAACACTGACCTTGGCCAAGCGGAGCAGTGTGCAGTATATGTTCATCAATATGAGCCGCGCCTACCATCTTGCAGGGTGCATCAGACCATGGAAGGCAACGAAAGCGACGCTTGTTATCCAGCAGGTTAGCTCATGGCAGCTTTGACTGGTTAGCGCAGCTCCTTTGCTCTCAGACATATTGATTCTTGTGCAATGACCAACTAATACACAAGCATTGGCCATGACAGCAGCCTGGTTATCCACTGAGAGCCACGCGAATACCCGTGCTGGCCAGGGTCCGGTCCCTTTGCACCGATTCATACCATCTCGATGAGATTCACCGCATGCCAAGAAGTCTATCAGAACCAACGAGCAACTTAAGCCTCATGGATCAGGATACGTACCCTCCCGAGCACCACAACGTCTGCGCCAAGCACCATGAAGATCTTCAGCTCAGACGTCATGGCGAACAATGGCCAGCGTCCGCATGGGATGACCTTGTTCCCTTCTGCGAGGCTTTCTTATTCAGGAGCAGATTCATCCCAGGACTCGTTGGCAAATATGAACCCCACCTTCTTTGCGGTGCTCTCTGTTCAACTGGAAATAACCGAATGGTTGGCGACGCCGGCTTCAAGATCATGACGTGAGGTTTTGGTGCATCTAGTTGAACAACGTCCAGGTTGTCTCGTTTATCGACCTAGTGCTGAATCATTGGACCTCAACAGGGCAGGTGGTCATCGACGGCGTGGTGAACTAGTTTAGGGACCACCATGATCGAGGCGGACCTCGCTGATGAGCTTGATAGAAGCTTCTAATTCCATTCAAACCCATGCTGGAAGGGTGTCAGTGTGGACACAGCTCGGCTTTTGCTGCTCTTAGGCCTAGGCGCGAATTGGGTTCAAGGCCGCGTGGTGTTCGAGACGGAGCCGCCACGGCCGGTAAGCCTCCGCGACATGGTTACAAAGCCTTGAGGTACCTCGACGACTTGCCCATTGCCGCACGCTTGTTGTAGCCTAGCAGACACGAAGGGGGACAAACTTCCAGCCGATTCTCAGATCATGTCAAGTTCCCCACCGTGCTCCGAGAAGGGATCGGGGAGATTGATGAATCACGCGAGTTGAGGCTATCCTGGACTGATGGAATGTGCCCATGTCGCCAGCCACAAGCGGGCCATGTCGATCAGAGGCAGAAGCCGTCCCCATACCCAATCTAGCGTGGCCCTCACCAGCCACTATTCGATGCCAGAGATGCAGTCGCCACGTGGAAAACATCAAACGTTCAACTCTAAACATTGTCACTTGCAGACAAATGGATGCTCGAGGGCTCACGGACTTTGGGGGAGAAGGGGCCAGCAGTCGACCTGGTCGTATTTGCACAGAAACAGGAGCCCCTTGGGAGCGCGGACTTGCTCCCAAATCCTCTGTTTGTCTTCCTTCTCCTTACCGCATCGGGTCAGCGGCTTCAGGTCAAAGCGCTGTCCAGAGTTTCATCTAAGTCATTAGTGTCCAAATTACAGTTCCCTCAGTTTCGCGCTTTATCGGGTAGCCGAATGTCTCTAGAGGGCTTCTGGCCGAACCACCAGATGGAATGACCTTACTCTGCATAGCCTGCCGGCTGCTTCGGCCAGGCGGCTTGGAGACTCGGTGTGCATGAGTGCACATGAGCTCTGCGACTGACTCGATACCAGCCAAGTTTTCGAATGAATGCGCCTATGAATTGGCCCTGAGAATCCGTCGTTGTGTCGCTCGGACATTTTGTTCATCTCGTTTCGTAATTGATCATGCATCGTGAAATTTTGTTGATGCAGGCTTGAGACACCAGCCCCAACCGGTATCGTGTACTCTCTCGTGAAATCACCCGGCAAGCTGCGATTCTGCCGTTGCTGGGCTTCACGTTGGGGAAGGCCTGCACAGCTGATTAGAGCTCCTATCCGCTCATTTACCTCGTGGCAGGGATTCATTCGCCATCTGCTCACATGTCGAGCCGGATTCTTGGACTTGGGATAAGACCTCGGATTGGACATGTCTTTGCCCTTTGGCTTGGCTGTCCTGGGTGTAGCAGGTCCATTATACCATCGTCACGATTGCAGCAATAGTGCTTCTAATATCATACAAGATGGAGCTAGTCGATTTCTCATGTTTTTGTCCAGGGTAGCCAACTTCTTCTACTGCTCTGCTAGAGTCGTCCCCCAAGACAATTACAAGGCCCGCCGGGAAGGTCTATGGGAGTACAAATGCTAAAGTTGAGTTGTGACATGGTTGGTTATTGCTGGGTTGGTAAGAGGTCTTGCCGGTGGGAACGACGACGAACCGTCTGATGCCAAGCAAAGAACGTCGATCAAGTATGCCACTTGGATCGCACTAGAAGAGACGACAAGTTGTCCTACCTCCTACCTTTAGCTATTATGCCCAATACTATAGGGACACTCTATCTGTAGGTGTTAAAAGATTATAGAATGGCCTAGCATCATCGCTGCGTTATGACTTTGCTGAAGTTGACCATATTCTTCCGAGGCTACTAAAACATGATAGTATCCAGAGCTTCGTAAAACACTCGAGTCGTGGTTCCCTGGATTAATTTAAATATTCGCAAGCGTATAGTCAGACATATCTCATCGAATACCGTGAGCTTTATGGCGACAGGCTCACTGAGAGCAACACGGGACGGTATTGCACCAGGCCTGATTGTTCTTCCTCATGATAAGAATAGAGCAGCCACAAGAGGAAGCTTGGGGCCAGAGCGGTGCCACTAGCCACACCCAAACCCGGTCCTATCCGTACAAGCCACAAGGCGTAGCCAATTAGAAACGCGAATGGGCCCGCGATTTTTCCTAGCTGCACGCGCTTCTCTCTGTTGAGCCAGAACCAACCCACTCGCCACTCCTCTATGCGATCCATCTCGATCTGTCTGCAATAGGAGCTCCTGCAAGCTCAGCCCTCCCCCCTCACCCCATGGCCATCTTCGATCCATCATAAACGAACCGCTGGCATCTCGAGCAGAGCGCCCTCTTCCACATGCTGGCTCTCAACGGCCGCCACGACTCCTTTTCCCGCGATCGAGATCAGACGCGGCGCTGAGGGGCTATCGGATTCCACCTCAACCTGGGCGTTGGCCCAGACATAGCCATTAGCATGACCGAGTCGTCGCCGCGAGCCGTACGGTTCTCGGGCACCGATGATGAAGCTCGTCCCGACAAGAGTCAACGACATGACACTCCGACCGAATCCAACGGCGATCTGCATGCGATAGAGCGACAGGATGAGCTGGGGACATTGACACAATACGCAGAGTCGTCGGGCCATACTGGGTCGTTGACATCACTGCATCCTGGAACTGTTATTAATGGTGCGCCCAAGCCCCAACGAAGCAGCACCGGAGATGATGGGACCGCATACGCCAATGGCACCAGGCCACAACGGCCGCTGGGTCCTGCGAGGACGCCGTCGAGCACATACAATCCTGCAACGTCAAGGAAGCCAGGTCATCCCCAAGCGACCCCATCCTTTACCGAGTCCATCCGATCGTCATCCAAGACGCGTCCACGGCCGACCGAGAGCAGGTTTCGTGCGCAGGAACGGGCCTATGTCCAGAAACTCCGTCAAGACAATGGTGGTGGATACTTTACATCTTACTCAAGCATGAACGGGAACGATTCGGACTCCGAAGGGGAGACTCCCTCGTCCGAGGGCCCATACGATGATCGGTTTGACCAGGAAACCATCATGTTCTATGGAAATGACAATATCCAGCCCACTGAAGAAGACCTGAAGGACCCGGAAAACCGCGAGAGGCTCGAGTGGCATGGCATGCTAGAGGCTGTCCTGACCGGAGACGTCGTCCGACAAGAGAAGAAGCGATTGATTGGTTCCTCCGACCAGCAAGCAGGTAAAACTGCCTACAAATCTGAACTATGGCTGGGTATCCGCTCGAGGGTCTGTGGGAGACACATTCCTGTCCAGAGACGTATGCTAGAAGAATCACGATCTACTTTGGACCGCACACTGGATGAGATTATCAACTTTCAAGTCAAGGGCGAGAGCGAGGCAGGAAAACCGCCATACGAGCAAGTCAAGGACATGGTCAAAAAGATTGAGAAATGCGAAGGCCTGTATCCTTCCTGGTCCTCGCTTGCGGCAGAGCACAAAACGGCGGACTCACCTGCGTTCAAGGAAGCCCACGAGGCAATCATCTCTTGGTATAACACAAATGAGATGATCAATACCGAGCTATCTATTCTGAAGAAATGGGTTGGGAACGATGAGCTGGACTTTACGCGAACCAAGCAACGGTCACCTGCTGTCAATGGCATCAGCAGCGACGAGACCTCCTTTCTTGATCGACTGATGAAGGAGGATGGCCTCCAATCCCTGTACAACGACGACGACGGAAACCTGGAAAAGGGCATGCTCGTCCCGATATCCACAGTTATCAGCAAGGCCAAGGACACCCTCATCAGGAATTCCGCACCCTTTAGGAAACGTCATCTCCCACCGTATCTGGAAGAACTCCTTACACTCATCAGCTTCCCCTCGCGCCTCATTGAAGAGATTACCCGAACGCGTCTGGCCTATGCTAGGAGAGTTAAGGAATCTGCCCAGCAAAATCCCCTGATGCAAGACCAGATGATTTCCCAATTTCAACTCCTCCTCAAGTTCGCCATCCGGATCAAGCTCGAGTGTACCTCCATCGCGAATCCAGAACCGGGATGGGACCTACCTCCTTGCATTGATGAGTCTTTTGACCAAGTTGTCCTGGAAGCATTGAAATACTATTTCAAGATGCTGAACTGGAAACTGAGCGGTAACAAGAACACATTCAAGGAAGCCGAACTCTTATTCCAAGAGTGGGACTTTGCCAATGAGATTGGCAGCCACCTGCAACGCGGTCATATCGAAGTCGCAGAGCAGTTTAGTTCGCTGACGTTCAAGGCTCTGAACCGACTGAGCCAGACTTTCGAGAAAGAACTGCAGGCGAAGCCTAAGGAGAGCGCTGCAGAGATGAGCAAGCGTTACAAAGCCTGCCTTGACTCGGTGCGAGTTCGTCAGCGAATGCTTCAACGATTCACCCGAATGTTGAGCGACAACTATGAGCACGCATCGGACTACAGCATCTCATTCCCCCCAGAGACCATGCACAAATTCTATGACCAACTGACTGCCACTGGTCACTTTCAAGTGGAGACAGGTATTTTTGAACAGGACAATACCTATATCATCGCATCTCCTGAACTGCGAGAGCGACTCGAGGACGTTCAAGTCATGATGGCTATAACGTCCAAGGATCAATTCCCTGATGAGCTGGGGGAGCAATACCTGCTCATTCTCCGACCCGAAGACCCGCTCAACTGGCTTGGAGAAGGGATCTCAGTGCCATTGCGGGATCAAAACATCGACTTGAAGCGAGGCCATATTCGACTTTGCGCTTCCAGTCCCCAAGCGTTGCACAATGCGCGTCGGGCGTTCCTTGATGCTGTCGACATGCATGTTGATCTCGTACAGGAATCGAGGTCCAACATTCATAAAGTCAACACAAGGTTAACAGAGCTCAGGAGAGTGGCGTACAAGCTTTCCAATACTTTCATGGACAGTGTGGAGATCATCAGGAAGCAAGCTAAGGGCAAAGACTGCCAGGAGCTCATCCAGACGTGTTTCGTGTTTGCCACGGAATTCGGTCAACGATCGTTGCTTTACATGGACAGCAACAGACGCCAGATGAACAATATCAAACTGACGAAGCTTGCACTGGACTGGGTGAGCTTCATATGCGACGACTGCATCGCGTCGGATCGAAAGACGTTCCGCTGGGCGGTGCTCGCACTTGAGTTTGCCATGGGCATGACCCGGGGGCGTCACATCTTGGCGCTCGGAGAGGATGAGTACGCCAAACTTCGTTCCAAGGTTGCAGGGTGCATGTCGTTGCTTATTTCGCACTTCGATATCATGGGCGCCAGGTCGAACCTCGCAGCCCAGGCTGAAAAGGAGCGCATCGAGGCGTTGGTTGGGCAGTTCCGCAAGCTTGACAAGAACAGAATGTTGAATGACGAGGAGGCTTCGCGATGCATCACAGAGCAGCGGATGGAGGAGCTCGAGCGAGTGGACGATTACCGACGGGAGAAGGTGGCAGAGAGACAAGGAGTCGGACGGGTGTTGGAAGGCAACAACGAGGTGGACCGATCGTTGGCATACCTTTCGTCGTCGGCAACCAACGTTACTATGCGCTGGCAGCAAGGCCAGTTTGTGGGAGGTGGTACCTTTGGCAACGTCTACGCAGCTATGAACCTCGACACGGGCCATCTGATGGCGGTCAAGGAAATTCGACTCCAGGATCCTAAGCTCATACCGACAATCGCTGAGCAAATCCGCGAGGAGATGGGTGTCCTTGAAGTCCTGGACCATCCGAACGTGGTATCCTATTATGGTATCGAAGTTCACCGAGACAGAGTGTACATTTTTATGGAGTTTTGCTCAGGTGGATCTTTAGCCAACCTATTGGAGCACGGGCGGATCGAGGATGAGCAAGTCATCATGGTCTATGCTCTCCAGTTGCTTGAGGGTCTTGTCTATCTGCACGAGAGCGGCATCGCCCACCGAGACATCAAGCCCGAAAGTAAGTGGTGTACCCCGGATCGTTTCCAGGAGCGGAAGCTAACACTGCGGTGCAGATATTCTCCTCGACCACAATGGCATCATCAAGTATGTCGACTTTGGCGCGGCCAAGGTTATTGCCCGACAAGGCCGGACGCTAGCTGCCGAGATGCACGCCACGATGCCAAATCGATCCATGACAGGAACACCCATGTACATGTCGCCGGAGGTGATCAAGGGTGAAAACCCCGGTAAGCCTGGTGCTGTTGACATTTGGTCACTGGGCTGCGTGATCCTGGAGATGGCTACTGGCAGGAGGCCATGGGCGCAGCTCGACAATGAGTGGGCGATCATGTACAACATCGCCCAGGGTAACCCGCCTCAGCTGCCGCCCCCCGACCAACTCAGCCCGCAAGGAACCGACTTTCTTAAGAGATGTTTTGCGCGGGATCCTCGAAATCGATCATCGGCGGTTGAACTCTTGCAACACGAATGGATCACATCCATCCGAAGTCAGGTTGTTGAGCCGGCCACACCGAGCGACACGAGCAGCTCGGCTCAGTCAACGCCGACAGTGGGCTCGACGTCGAGTAGACTGGGAGGACCAGACGGGTTCTACTAGTCGTTGGAGTCCAGAAGCGTCTCATGAATGGCACGACACACCTCGGGCGTTGGGTCTCCGGGTGGAGATGGGGTTGTGTTGTGCTGTGTTGATAAAGAGAAGGTAAATAGGAAGAGACCATGTTACAGGGGTCGTTCAAGCACCAGTTTCCAACAGCTCACTGGCCAATTTGCATGAGCGACGAGTTCGGAGTTTTGAGCTGCTCTATTGTACGTATTTGTAATGAGATTGGCTGCCGTCGGATGGGAGGGAAAGGTTCCATTATATCATGGATGATGGGTCATGACAGCAAGCAACAACATGGAGGCTAGTGGGAACGAGTAGATACGAGATACCATCTAATAAGGCATATGGATTCCATGCCATTTAAATATTTGTGTGTCCTTGATGAGTGGTGCTCATGATGATCATGCCCCCATAAGCGGCCGAGGTCCGTTGTCTCGGCGCTGAGCCCCGCAGCCACGGAGGCGCTCTCGCTGATAAAGGGCCCGCAATACGGGACACAGGCCTTGACTGTATCACATACCTATTGGACCTTCCCCCCCTTCCTTTCTTCTACCAGCCCCCAACAGCGTGGACATTAAAATTCAATGGAGACCCCGGAGATCATTTCAGGAAGCGACGCTGCCAAGATTGCCTCGGCCTGCCTGGCACACGGGCTCACGCCCGACGAGTTCGCAGAGCTCCGGCAGCGCGCGGTGGCGGCCAAGGAGACGGCGTACTGCCCTTACAGTCGGTTCCGGGTGGGAGCGGCGGTGCTCTCGGGCGAGGGCGCCGTAGTCAGCGGCGCAAACGTCGAGAACGCGTCGTACCCCGTGGGGACGTGTGCGGAGCGCGTCGCTCTGGGGACGGCCGTCGTGGGCGGTCATTGCGAGTTCCGGGCCATCGCCGTCGCGACGGATATCGCGCCGCCGGCGAGTCCCTGCGGCATGTGCAGGCAGTTGTGAGTTTTTCCTGGAATTCGAGGGACCTGGCGGGCTGGGGATTGTTGTCGATGCTGAGGGCGGCGACGAAGCAGTAAGAAGAGATGGGAAGTTTGCTAACCAAGGTGAGTTGTTGGTGATGTAGTATCCGAGAGTTTTGCACGCTGGACACGCCCATCATCATGTTTGACAAGAACGAGGACTTTGTCATCGCAAAGCTTCGTCAGGTTAGTTTTGTGGTCAACCTTACCTGCTTCAAACCTGGGAACTCATTCGTTTTTTCACGCAGCTTCTCCCAATGTCCTTTGGCCCTGACCAGCTGCCACCACCTGGAGCACTGGGGACGGTATAGATGAGAGAGGGCGAGGATGAATTTACAGTCAACCTCCTTTTCCAACGGGGGAGCGAACTTGGCTTATTTGCCCAGACTCACCGCAACATTTTTTATTTCATGTGATGGTGTGTTCGCATATGCATCAGGGACTCTCTCCCTGCGTCCAACGGATGGTTGGTCAGATCGCATGACAGGTTGGCATGTTGTTGGGTTACATCCGCTGCATTATGTTATTCGAGGGCGTTGTGAGGGTGTGAAGTGGGAGAGGTTTCCATGGAGGCGATCCTGGGTCTGGAGATCTCAGAAGCCTCCAATAGGCGGGAATTCCAAGAGTTGGTTACCTGATCGCGAGTTGGGGAGTCATCTAGGCCGAGTTTCATGTTGGTTGCTGTGGCAGACGGGGACTTGTCTGCAGTAGTGGTTGGATCATGGGTTTGTCTGTGTGCCGCTTTAGGCTTGAACTGAGAGCACCCATTTGGCAAGAGGTGCCAACTTTACGTGAGGGCAAGCTTGATACGTCATTGCATCGTCTCCAATTGCGTTGAATGGAGCTGCAGTTGTTCCCTTCCTGGGCGACAACTGCAACCCTATTGAACCCCACGTGGCTCGTACGATTCTGGGCCCAGGAAATGGAGATGAATGCCAAGGAGGATTCTACCGTGTAGGGCAAAGCGAAGGGCACTTTTGAGGACCTGTTGGCTCGTACGTAGTAGGGCGATGGTTGACGCCTACTACCTAGGTAGGGAATGTGCATGAGAGGCGTCTCAGCGATTGTGCTAACCGAGATGGACCTCATGGTATGTACCCTTCTATTTGGCCACTTGTTCTTAAACTCTTTGGGCGAGCAAATGAGGTCTCTCCTGTCATGTCTAGATTGGCAATCGTGGGGATGTTCGATTGTTCTATACGAGGTCCAGAACAAATTAAGCTACCTCCAGACAAAAGGAAGGTGTGTAGCAGAGCACGGTCCGTAAAGTAAGCTTGATCCAACTACATGACCTACTCTCACAGCTTCGGCCCTCTTATCCGCGGGTGAAACCCACTCACTCCCCCCAAAATACCCCCTCTTCCCCAAGCTTAGAAGCCCACCTCGGCCTTGAATCATCCACTTAGGAGCTTCTCCGCCAGCCGACCGTTTCCCTTCCTGGGCCGATCCCCCCAACTCTCCAAACAAAGACTCCCCTCGCACGAGGTCCAAAGAGAGCTTCACATCTATACTGGCATATTGCCCAAATGTGCGCCAATCGGCTGAGCCTGATTCGGGCCGAAGCCGTTGTGGAAGCGGATATTTTACTTGCTACTCGCCCCGAGTGCCTTGTCCATCCAGCAGATCAGCGTTGCTTCAAAAGGGATCCACGCCTCTTGGCAAACGACAATCATACGCGCCCAGCTTCTCTCTCCAACGCTTGATGATTGCACTACGAGACGTACTCAGCTACGGTATGAAAGAAAACTTTGTTGTCTGACAAGAAAAGAAAGCCAAGCCGGGGGCTATCTTGCGCGCCTATGGCAACTCGACGCTGCCAGCTGATCCAGTCTCGGCGCCGTGCCCTCGGAAGGATCATGACTTCTCTGGCCGGAGGACTAATCAATCTTGATCTCCCAGAGCTTTGTTGGGTTTTCGAGCGGTCCAAGCTCTACCTAAAAAGACGAATCATCACCATCATGCCCTCTTTCTATCATGGGCGGGTCAATACGACCCGATGACCTGGGAAAAACAAGGGCCAGCCTGTGGGCAGTGGTTATTCTGTTACGGGGACCACAGCCTGACGAATATATCCTGAGCATCCCCGAGACTGTTCTCTCTTGGGGGTTTTCCTCAGTCAACATTGTGAAGCTGGACAAATTCTTTGCGTCTAAGGAAAACTGGTTCACAATGGCGAAGCTTCCAAAGATCAGTGCGTGTTCCAGCAGTGACTATACGACTTGGAAATACTCTTCTAACACGGCTGCTTCTTAGCAAATACCTACTTTGTGGCCCTCGTGGCCACCGTCGGTGGCATGCTTTTCGGGTTCGACATCTCGTCCATCGCCGCCATCGTCATCCGACCCCAATACATCGAGTACTTTGACAACCCTAGTGGTGTGAAGCAGGGAGCCATCGGCTCTGCCCTCGCCGCTGGATCTGTGTTTGGCAGTCTGATTGCTGGTCCCATCTCTGATAAATGGGGTCGTCGTGACAGGTAAAGCCTCAACTCCTGTTGAACTCATAGCTTGTTACTAACGTTGACGCTTCTAGTATCATGTTTGCGTGTGTGTGGTGGCTCGTGGGCACAGCAGTGCAGGTCGCTGTCAACGGGTTTGGCATGCTCGTTGCTGGCCGATTCCTGAACGGGGTTTGCGTCGGAATCACTTCTTCTCAGGTCCCTGTCTATCTTGCTGAGATTGCAAAACGAGTATGTTCTTGGCCAGAGTCCACTCCGCTCTCCATGTGCTTACAAAGTATAGGAACGCCGTGGTCGTATCATCATCATCCAGCAGCTGGCCATTGAATGGGGTATTCTCATGATGTAATCACACTCTATTTCATTCTGATGGGGACTACGGTTGACTTGTCTTAGGTACTTCATCGGCTATGGCTGTGGCTTCATTCCCGGCACGGCTTCGTTCCGAACCGCGTGGGGTATTCAGTTTATTCCCTGCGTAGCTCTCATGATTGGTCTACCTTTTCTCCCTCGATCTCCCCGCTGGTTGGCCAAGGTTGGTCGTGAGGAGGAGGCGATCCAGACTCTGGCCGATATCCAGGCTGGCGGAGACAGGACCGATGCTCTGGTCATTGCTGAATGGAGGGAAATCTCCGAGACTCTGATTGCCGAGCGTGAGGCCGGCGGAGGCTGGCGCAAGTTCTTCAAGAATGGCATGTGGAAGAGAACGCTGGCTGGTCTGTCGGTTCAGGCGTGGCAACAGGTGAGGATGCACTACCACACTTTAACACGGTCGTTGCTAATGTCAATAGATGTCTGGAGCCAATGTGATTGTCTGTAAGTGGACTATCTCTCCTGAGGACATGGTGATAGAAACCATGTTCCCTCCCCGCCTGAGCTTCCATATCCCCCACTTCCCTGGTGCGACCCCTTG
>JABFFE010001756.1:0-20953 GCA_013623625.1 Fusarium setosum
CGTTTCTCATCCATGGCGGCGGGAGCAAGCTGATGACGAGGAATTGTTTCCGACTCTCTTGATGGAGAGGCCGGGGTTCGAGGTGGAGGTGGAAGAGAGGATGTCGTTATGACGGCAGCTGGAAGACGTCACATGCGCCGCATGTAAGATTAGATAATCCTAGCTTGGACCGTTGAGCAATGACAAGGTTATTTCAGAACCATAACGTCCAGCACAGAGGTATCGAAATTACATAGTCCAAGGTATCAGTAGGTTTGCCAGGATGCTGGTAGCATTATCCTATCTTTTAAATTCGACATTCCTCTTTCAGTCACGTACATATACGTCTGCTCACTCATTCGCCTTCACCCAACTGCCTTCCCTCCCTCCCGGGATGTCACTGGCCATGTTGTTTTCGGCCCGTGTTGGGTCCCGGCAGGGCATCATCCCTGTAGATGCGCTGAAAGCCTTGGGGACCCTTCTGCACTCACCACGTTTCAGGGCGCTGTTCGCTCGTGTTTAGCGGGGCACGCCCGCTGGAAGAAGCCGACCCCGCCTTGAATCGCGTGCATTCGTGGCTCATCCGTCCATTGATTGATTGATGGGAAGATCCCCAAAGATGCGCCTCCTGTGATAATATCTTTGCTAATAGGCACATAAAAAAGGGGACCTGCTCCTCATCACCGGCTTTGATCGCTAGTGGTTAAAGGTTCTGTTGCTGTTGCGTCAGTGCGCAGCTGTTCAAGGTCACGGCAGGCCCCCAAGTTGACGACTTGCACCAACTGATCTGATTCACACCTTCAACCCCATCTATCGCTTATCAACTGACTCCTGCCCAACACTTGGCCCCGACTACATTTCGAGCTTCTTCTACCTATAAAAAACCTGACCTGCTTTTGTCTGTGGCGTTAGAAGTATCTTCTGATACCTTGACTATTATCAGCTCAAGTTACTCTGACCGCTCCTGCCCAATATCGACTTTGAACACAGAACCTGTCATCGTGACGATGCCCTGGATTTAGGGCCACCAACGTCATTCTTTCAAGCTTACCTTAACCCCCCAGCTCCAATCACCGAATTACACACGCTCGCTATGGCTCCTACCGCTACCTTGACGATCCAAGAGTTTTTGGAACCCTTCTCCGTGGACCTCGAAAAGCTCCATTCGCTGTCTCAACACTTTCTGGTGGCCTTTGAAAAGCTTGCTGCCGACTCCCAGAATCAGTTTCTGCCTACGCCCATCTCCGAGGCCATTCTACGACCCGAGGCTGGAAGTAGCCAAGGATGGTGAGCCGCTTATATCCCTCGTCCCCTATCGGATAGCCCGCGATATGTGATGAATGCTGGACCTCGTCGACTAACGCAACGCTCTCTAGTCACCTGGCCATAGACATGTCAGTCATCACGCTCACTTTGTGTACAATGGTTTCTTTTCCTATGGCTAACCTGAAAAAAACAGAGGCGGCACGAATCTGAGAGTGGGCTTTGTCGAACTTGGGGCCGAGGCCACGTCATCTGCTACGTCCGACGGCCATGTTGTCAACGGATCCGAATCACCAAGGAACGTGCGGCGCCTGCTGGAGAGGTCCTGGCCCATCGATGAACATCTGAAAAATGAGAACCCCGACAGCCTCTTCCTCTGGATTGGCAAGTGCATCGCCGAGGTCGTTCACGATGGCTGTGAGACGTTGCATCTACCACTCGACCAGGCAATGCCTCTGGGTGTGACGTTCAGCTTCCCCATGGTGCAGCATTCACTCTCCGAGGCCACGCTCATGTCCATGGGCAAGGGATTTGCCATCTCTTCGAATTTGGACTTGGGTGGCCGCCTCACCGACGGCTACGACCGGGCAAAGCCAGCGGACCTGCCACCTATTCGTGTGAAGGCTATCGCCAACGACTCTGTATCGACATTGGTTTCGTTCATCTTTAACTTTGACGAAGCTACGAACCGACGGGCCACAATGGGACTGATCCTGGGCACAGGCTGCAATGCGACGATCCCCTTGAAACTGAGCCAACTGCACCCGAGCAAGCGCCCTCGAAGCGTCGTTGCGCGGCCTGAGGAACAGGCAGAGGATGTCAAAATTGCGATCAATACCGAATGGAGTATCAACGGCACCGCGCCTCCCCTGCACGAGGTAGGGTTGGTGAGCCAATGGGACAAAGTGCTGGACTCCGAGAACGAACTGCCCGGGTTCCAACCACTCGAGTACATGACGGCGGGGCGGTACTTGGGCGAGCTTGGGCGCATCATGTTGGTCGACTACATGACGAAACACTTGGGTATTTCTGCAGAGACGTTACCCGCAAAGCTACTGCAGAGGCACGGTCTCACGACAACGTTCCTGAGTCACTTCAAGCCCCTCCGACCATCGGTGCTCCTCGCCAGCCTCCAAAAGGAATTTCCCGAATCGTCAGGCTCGCCACCATTTGCATGGACCGAAGAACTGGCCAGTTCCTTATATCACATTGCCAAGTCCATCGAGGTCCGCGCGGCTGGTATCATTGCCGCTGCGACATTGGCCTTGTTGACGCTGGCAGGGGAAGTTCCGCCACAAGGTTCGAGCGCCCCGGATCAGGATCACGAACTGGGGGTTGGTTACACGGGCGGATGCATCGTGCACTTCCAAGATTACCTGCAGGACTGTCAGGACTTCCTGGACCAACTGCTGCACAAGCGGCTTGGCGAGGAGAGCGCGCTGCGAGTGGTACTGAGCCCGTGTCACGACGGCGGTGTTACGGGAGCTGGCATTCTCGTGGCGGCGACAGGCCTGAGCAAGACGATCGAGAAGTGAGCAGAAAGATGGTTGGGTTGGGTTACATAGAAGGGGCCTCAATTGGGGGCGGCTGGTCCGCTTCGGTAATAAACGAGGGCACATGATCCGCATGGCTACGGGTGTGGGTTTTACAATAACGTGGGTGTGTTGCGGAGGTTGTGAGACATGGCATGGGGGATCCGTCCGGTGTAGGAGGGTGGAGGGGAGGAGAAGAGAGGAGAGAGGAGAGAGACTCGAGGCAGGCATGGTTGTTTGGTTGTTAATTGACTTTATAGAAAGAAAGGACGATTCTCACGAGTCGACGTTATCAACAACAAAGACTTGACAGTTCAGCACCTGGTTGGTTCGGCAGCCAATGCCGATGGCAACCTTGGGAAGTCGAACCATACATCTCGATCAGAGTTTGCTGACCACTGATTGTGCAGCTCTTTTGACTAGTTGAGTGACTCACCGAGAATCACATCGCATATCACACACAGGCGCGCACACAACAGACCCATCCTTGAAGGCTCGATCTCGCCTTCACTCACACACGCACGCACGCACGCTCACAACTACAGACTGGTATAAGTCGGCCGAGCATCGCACCGAATTCGCCATGGGCTCTGCGGGGCAGGCCTGGGCAAGCGCAAGCGCTCACTGCAAGCCTACTAAGCCTCCCCCGAAAAGTCTGCGATCACGACAACGCCGGCGACTCCACCCCCCAACGCCCTACTAAACCTGGTTTCTCACCTTTGTTTCCTTCTTCTTCTCTTTTTTTTACTTCTCGACCTATTATCTTGCCCGAAAACCTTATTGGATAGATTTTTTTTCGTCTTGTTCGCTATGAGTCCGTTCCATAAAAGCTCCGATCCCCGTGTCTCGGCGGCGGGGACGGCTCCTTCATCGGAAGCGGGCCGTCTCTCCGCGCCGCTGCCGGTGCCGATTCGGGCAGGCCGGGGCGCTGGCAACAACGACAGCGATGAAGACGTGGTTGACCCGGCAGAGTTTGAGGCCTTGTCCCGGTCGTTGACCACGGGAGGCCATTTCCTCCAGCCCGAGCCGTTGGAGAGCGCAATGCTGCGGCCTGAAGTCCATAACCCTAACCCTCGAATTCACGGTGATGGGGATGATGACCAGACCTTTTACACGGATGAGGAAGAGGATGGTGACTCTGCGGGTCGTGATTTTTGTGAACCTCACGAGGAATCTCCTCTTATTCACCACCACCACCATCATCATCATCGGCGTCCTTCATTTACAGCGCGATCCGTGGCATCGACACTCACCAACGGAACAACCGCCTCATCGCCCTTCCTGAACGGTACCTCAACCACCCGCTTCTGGTTCATCTTCTCCCAAATCCTGGCTGCCTACTTCATCTCCTGCTTCGATGGCACAATCATGGCCTCTTCCCACCCGGTCATCACATCCTACTTCAACGCCTCCAACTCGGCCTCGTGGCTCTCGACGGCGTTCCTGCTCACCTCATCCGCGTTCCAGCCGCTGCTCGGACGTCTTTCTGATGCCGTTGGCCGAAAACCATTATTTGTCGGATGCATGGGCATCTTTGCCGCTGCGACTACGTGGTGTGCCGTTGCGGGTAGTATCGAGAGCTTCATCGTGGGGAGGGCGTTTTGCGGAATTGGAGCTGGCGGTGTGATGACGCTGGGGAGCATTATTGTGAGCGATCTGGTGCCGATTGAGTAAGTGGCTTTTTCGAAAAAAAGGAGAATTACTCAGAAGATACTAACACTCGCGCGTCAAGAGAGCGCGGCGCCTACCAATCTTACATCAACTTGAACTACGGCGTCGGCTCGGCCCTCGGTGCTGCCACCGGCGGTGCCATGGCCGACTACCTGGGCTGGCGGTGGGAGTTTGGCGTCCAGGTTCCCCCGCTGATTTTGTGCATGGCCGTCGCCTGGGTGGCCATCCCCGACGACCTGGGCATCGAGGGGGAGAGGAAGGGTGTGTGGCAGGCCCTCAAGGAGTTTGACGCCAAGGGCTCACTGCTTCTTACCACGTCCATCACCTTTGTGATTCTCGGTCTTGTAAGTTATTACTGTAAGAAAAAAAGACAATTTGATTTGACGCTGACCATGCGGTGATAGAACCTCGGAGGCAATGTCCTACCATGTAAGTGCTACATACAGCAACTCCCCCAATATCTTTGCAAACTAACGCCTTGACAGGGTCGCATCCCTTCGTCATCGCCTCGCTCGTCATCTTTGCTGTCCTGTTCCCGACCTTCCTCTGGGTCGAGTCCTGGGTTCACAAGCCCATCATGCCCCTGTACCTGATCCGCCACGCCCCTCGAGCCAACCTCATCTTTTCCAACGTCATAGCCGCGCTGCTGGCCAATTCCATCTTGTTCAACATGTATGCACTCCCCCCTTCAACTTGATTCAAATCAACAGGTTATATATAACTAACATCTACCCAGCCCCCTGTACTTCCAGGCCGTCCTCCTCACTAGCGCCACCTCCTCCGGTCTCCGTCTCATCATCCCCACCGTAGCCTCCTCCTTCACCGGCACCCTCGTCGGCTTCGCCGTCACCTGGACCGGCCGCCTCAAGTGGCCCGTCCTGAGCGGAACCATCTGTCTCCTGATCGGTACCATTGGTCTCTCCCTCCTCCGCCGTGACCTCCCTCCTCTGGTCTACCTCCTCATCCTCCTCCCCTCGTCCATAGGCCAGGGCTTCCAGTTCCCCGGCACCTTCATGGCCATCCTCGCGGCGTCGGCGCAGACCGAGCAGGCCGTCGTTACCAGCACTCTCATGCTGTGGCGCAGTCTTGGCATGGTCCTCGGCGTCGCCAGCAGCAGTCTTGTTGTCCAGAATGCGCTGCTCCACTATCTCAATGTCTTTGTCCAGGGAGATCAGCGCGACGAGGTGATCCGTCGTGTGAGAGCTTCAGTTGAAGAAGTGCTCAAGTTGGAGCCCAAGTACCGTGAGCAGGTCATCACAAGTTACGAGGCTGCACTGCGCCTCACCTTTATATGCTGTACAATCTTTGCAGCTATCTCGGTTTTCTTGATCTTGCCCATTAAGCTGCCTCGTCTTGGAGTTAGGAAGCATAGATCGAGGTAAAATAACTATACACTTGGGAGGATATCGCATTACGAGTTTAAAGGGAGAAACAAAAGAAACAGACTTTTTGCATAGCAGAATGAACCTGGGAATTGGTAAACCAGATTGTTAGGATTAGACTCGAGCAATACCAGCCTTGATTGACCCATATTTGTACACCATGAAATGTCACCTAGTGAAACCCATTGACTCCGTTTGCCATCAGTCCATCCAACTCCTCCTTGGCCTTCCTGTATTCCTCCTGGGCCTCTCTCTCACGCCGGCTCACAAAGCCCACCTCTTCACGTAACGCGCTCAGCCGTCGCTCGATAGCCACGTCTTCCGAGATGGCCAATGTCTTGAAGCCAGCTAGGGCGACACGGGCCTTGTCCAGAGCTTCAGATGCGTCGCCCATCTTGTCACGCAGCATCTTTTGCCGTTTCTGGTAACCGCCGAGATGGAGTAATAGCTTCTTCTCCAATTTGGCACCTTGCTCAGCCGAAGCCATGATGGAATCTTGAACATACTAGACGACGATTAGTACAGGATTTCACAACTTGAAATTTCTAAGCAAATCTTACATCAAATGCCGCCTTCATGGCTGCCCCCTGCTCTTCCTCATCATCGTTATAGCAACCCAAGCCTAGGAGCAGCGAGCTGCTCGCACGAGCTTCAAAGGCAGTCTGGATATCTTCAAGGCTAGGAAGGGGCTTGGTTTCCGACATGATCAAAAGCCGAGCTTCGGCGAGGGCATCGTCGTCAATATGTTGCGGTGGTCGAGGTGCTCCGTTGACCTGGGCTCCTGGGAGAGGATACTTCATAGCATCGATGGCCATGAGGGTTGCTGACTCCTTGGCGATGAGTGACTCGGCGATGTCACTGATCCTGCTGGCCTTCTTCAATAGATCGGGCAGGTTGACGCGAACTGGCCTTGGGAGGTTTCTTTGCATGACCTGGGTACGTCTTCGGAACTCGAGAGCCTCTTCGGCTTCTCGTCTCTCGCGTTCTCGACGATCACGCTCTGCGGCATCTTCCTCGCTCATCCCATCAACCTGCATAGCCTCCTTCTGCTCGTCGGGGATATCAAACTCCCATTCTGTGTCTTTGGGCTTGGGTAGTGAAGAGAGACCCGACTTCAACTGATTACGCAGAGCCATATCCCTCATTCTGATGTCCCGGGGAGTAGCAGAAGCCATCGACACGCTATCGTCCTGGTTCAAAGAAAGGGTGTCCCGCGGTGTGCGCATGGGTGTCTGCCCAGGTCGACGAGGGGTTGCACCGACGCCATCAGCCGTTCTCAGAGGTGTGGCCATTGGGTTTGGTGTCGAAATCGTCTGTTTCCGCGGTGTAATTCCATCAAAGCCAGTTGAAGAGGCACCTTCGTGGAGAGGAGTATTCTCACCACCCAGAAGAGCTGAATTAGTTTCATTAAGTGCTCGGATATTTCGGATTTCGTTGGCGATATGATCTTCCTGCTCAGGGGCTTTTGGTGTACGAATAGGCGCATTCGAGTTGAGGGTAGAGTATGTGTTGACCAGTCCTCGAGTGGCGTCGTTCTCACTCTCTCGAGCCCTCAAGTTGGCGGCCTCGCCCATTTTACCCATCTTCACAATATCTTCCAGCTCACCCTCGCTGACCTGAGGGGACGGCAGGACAAGCGCGCGACGCTTACTGCTCTGCTCGGCCTCTCGAATCTTCTGAAGCTGACCAGCCTTCAAGGCGGCCTTGTATGACTCGGACGCACCGTCCTTTTCATTTTTCCTTCGCTTTCGGTCATTATCATCCTCGCCTTCGCCCTTGCGCTTGTTGGCCAGTTGTTGCTTGCGAGGATCAAAGGCTTCGCGTTGCGCCTCGTTTCGTGCCATCTCCTCGGACGTGTCGTAGAAACCAGGCAGGGCTTTCTTCTCGAACGGAATGTCGGCATTGTAGTCCATCTCACCCTGCTTCCTTGTCGTGATCTTGATGTTGATGCCGGCCGTCTTGAGCTCTCGCCTCTTCTGTAGGGCGGCAAGACGGCGAGACTCTTCCTGCTGGCGCTCTCGCGCCTTTCGCTTGGCCTTTTTACCCTGTGTGTTGGCCAGACGGGCACGAGCCTCGCTCAGCATCTCCTTCTCGTCCTCATCGAGATCGATCGTGTCGGGTCGCGCAGGCTTCGTCTCGGGGTCGGGATCCAGCTCGCCAGGACGTAGCCGGCGCACATCATCGGCGCTGGGTGCCTGGGTCTCGCCTCCCTCGGGGCCCATCAGCCCAAGGCTGGATGATTCTCGCGCTTCGGCTTCATCAAGGAGCTTCTGGTACCGTTCGAGGCACTGGTTCGCGGTTCGGCCGACGATAGGAGCAATGGTGCGCCACTGCGTGGGCATAATCTTGGCGAGGTGCAGCAGTTTCTCATCTTCCTCCTTGCTCCACTCGATCTTCTTGATGCTGGGGTCGAGCCACTCGTTCCAACGGGCCTTGCACTGCTTGGGGGTCTTGCGCGCAAGCAGCGACGAGACGCGGGCCCATTGGTTGAGGCCATACTTGGAGACGGAGGCCTTGAGGATTTCATCCTCGATGTTGGTCCACACGCCTCCCTTGACGACGGGCATGGTGGCGGCGGTCGCTCGAGTCGCGTTGTGTGAGGGTGGATGCGATGCAGCCTTGTGCAAGCTTCGAAACACGCTTTCTTGAAAATATCCAAAGTGCAGGCATGACGGCGCGCATTTGGAGATTGCTGAGTCATCGCAAGCACCCTATGATTGGTCGCTGGAGCTCATGGTGGTCCCACACCTTATGGTGCTCGCATGCCTTAGAGCTTCCATTCATGGCTTGGTATCCGCGTATTGAGAGCTGAGAGGGAACAGCAGAAACTGGAGTGCCTAAGATTTCATCATAGCATTCAGTATTTCTCGCTCTTCTCAGCTCACTCTTTCCTTGTTTGTCTTGATATCCACTTTGATGTCAGCTTCGATCTCTGCCGAGTACGGATACCGAGGTCGGCATTCATCTGTCATACTGTGCCGCATCAACACGTATCATTGTTTCGAGTTGCTCAAGTGTTGCTGAGTAGAACACGTAAGTGTCAGACTTGTGTCCTCCCCCCTTCGTACCCAATGACTTCATGCCTCTGCAGTCGTCGTCAACTTGCTTGATCAGAGGAATCAAAAGTGCCTGCAAGATGCATGATCATCTACCTCCCCTGGTCCGTATCGCACGCAACAAGAACACACTTCAAGCCAGTAAACCGAGACCATTCCTCGGATAATCGTGCCGTCATGGAAACCAGCATCAACTCCGCTTCCTGATTGATTGATTGATTGATTTATAACACCCATCTCGGATCCCGCTTTCCATCCCGCGCGCGCGCTTGATCCTTTTGTCTCCGGACTTTAGCGGACCAAACCGCGGGAGTGAATGTTTCCGAAGTCCGAAATCCATCCCACCCTAAAACAAGGGGCAGTCGTCACGCAGCCAGCCCTTTAGCTTATCAGATAGATCTTAGCTGCATGCCCTGGGGGAGGGGACTGCGTCATTCATTCATCAACCCGGATGTCGCAAGTTTCCTCGCTGCTTGCCTGATGATGGTGACGATGATGATGCTGTGATGGAGCAGAATGGCGACAGCTCAGACTACCGCTGGTCCAAAGACAAGAGCGCTGTGGGAACGCATAAAGGATTACGAAACGTGGTTGAAATTCAGTTTTTTTTGCTGTTCCTCGGTAACTGGAGCCATGTGGATGACACGCCCTCGATCTGTGTTGTCCAGCTCTGGATGGTTAAAACGGCCCTTATTCTAGACTACCTTAGCTTAGCGAGATGGTCCCCCCCCCCGGACGACTCCACCTTGACAGCCATTACGGCGCTTCGACTTATCATGGATTCTGGTTGTTCCCTTCTTCTCTCCCATTATTAATCCCTTGCTGTTCTTCTTGCCAGTCTTTCCCCTCGTCACTCTTGTCTCATCCTACATGGAAACGGAAGCATAAAACCAAAACCTTTTTTTTGCTTCTTTTTGAGACATTGAGGACGCGCGCGGATGACTCGGCCCTTGAAACCCTCTTATCATCCCTAGCTTGAACTGCTTTCTTCAGCTCGCAAACCCACGCTCCCTTTTTTGCTATGCGCCAGAGTCTTATCTTGACTGAACTCCGGGCTTCGCAACCCGTCTTTTGCTTCGCTCAGCTTTCCTTACTGATTTCCTGACTTTCCTAACTTCTAATCGCATCTTTCCCATCATATCTGGGCTTGCGCGCATTCAAATCAACCATGACAAGAGCCAAGGACCCCCGCGGGGACGAGATCCCGAACCCAACCGTCGAGGTGACCGAAACAACTCGCTTGCTGCCAGCCGATGACCCAGAAACTCGAGACGGAGATAGCGTGACCTCTGGCAGCGGCGGCTGGGACGGGTACAAGGACTTTGAAGGCTTGCCGTGGTGGCGCAGACCGTCGGTACGCTCCAAAAACCTTCGTCCGAAGCTAGTACGCTTTGCTTGCATCCCAGTTCTGACCTGGCGCTTCATAGGTCTATTGGCTGCTTGGTCCCTATGTCGTCTTTACACTCGCGTTTGGAGGTGTAATTGTCCCTAGACTCAACTTGTAAGCTTCTCTGGTGCTCGCCAAGAGGCAATCTGCTTACCCAAAATGTTCGAAAAGAATCCTCGATCTCGTGTGTAAGCAGTACTTTGCCGACAAGCAAGCCCATGATCCAGACGTGGTGTTCAATCCAATCTTGCTCGGAGGCGACAACCCTCAATGCAATATACCCGAGGTCCAGAGAAACGTTGCGACGTTCATGCTGGTCATGAACCTCGTCACAGGCATCCTAAGTGCCATCGTCGCACCCAAAATCGGCCACTTGTCCGACAGATACGGCCGGACACGTCTCATGGCGCTCGCCTCGGTCGGCGGAGTCATGGCAGAATTAATCACAGTCCTCGCAGCCCAGTTCCCGGAAGTGGTCAATTATCGCTGGCTGATCCTCGGCAGTATCTTTGACGGTATGACAGGATCCTTCACTGCAGGGAGCATCATGTGCCAGTCCTACACGAGCGACTGCACGCCTCCGTCGAAGCGCGCGGTATCTATGGGCTACATGCATGCCTCGCTCTTCTCGGGGCTCGCCTTTGGTCCTCTGCTGGCCGGGTACTTTGTCAAATGGACGGGCAGCCTGCTGTCCATCTTTTACGTCGTCATGGGCTGTCACACGGCATTCATGCTTTTTGTGTGGCTTTTCGTTCCTGAATCTCTCTCCAGGAGGAAGCAATTGGCTGCCCGCGAGAAATGGGACAAGGAGCAGGAGATGCGAGGACCAGGCTCAACATCCTGGCTGACTACTCTCCGAACCGCGAATCCACTCGCGCCGTTAAAGAACCTCTGGCCTACGGGTCCGGGAACATCGCCGCGCCTTCGCCGCAATCTAGTGGCCCTCGCTGCCTGCGACATCATCATCCTCGGGGCATCCATGTCGGCCGGTGCCGTCATTATCCTCTATTGCCAGTGGACGTTTGGATGGGGCAACCTGGAAAGTTCCAAGTTTGTGTCTGCCCTGTCACTAGTCCGAGTGGTGGTGCTCTTAGGAATCTTTCCCCTTATCAACTACTTTTGCCGCGTGCGTCCTGCAGCTCGCCGCCGCCGCGAGTCTGGCGAGGTTGCAACGGAAAAGATCACAGGAGCCGACAATCTGGATGTCTGGGTTCTCCGATTTGCTCTTGTGTCGGACGTGCTGGGGTCCGTCGGATACATCTTTTCCCGTTCACAGGGAGTCTTTGTGGGCAGCGGTATCGTCACGGGTCTGGGCGGACTCGGGAGCGCGACCAGCCAGGCCATCATCAGCAAGCATGTGCCCTCCGGGAGGGTGGGCCAGCTGCTCGGGGCAATCGGCATGCTGCATGCCCTGGCGAGGGTTCTCGGCCCTGTGCTGTTTAATGGACTGTACGCCGCGACCGTTGGATTCTATCCGCAGGCCATCTTTGTCTTGTTGGCAAGCATATTTGGAATTGGTCTTGTCGCGAGTTTTGTCGTCAGACCTCATGGTGAGTACATAGCCTGTTGCGATATGTTCATGAATGCGCGAGCTAACAAGTCTGTAGTCGTATGGGAGGACGAGCCAGAGGAAGAGAGCGAGCCTCTGAACCCTGGACAAAGGGCGTTCAACACGACCTCCGACCAGCTTCCAGTTGACGAAGATCAGGTCCGGTTTCAGTAAATAGCCTACGATTTTCTTGAATATGAATTATATATAATGCTGTATTTAAAACATTTGGAGTTTGTGGCTTGTTTTGATACCTGTCGACAAAAGCTGGGACAACTAGATGTTGTCAAGAGTCGCAAGAGATATACGAAAGCAATTTACGATCTATTCTAAAAATGAAGTCATCCTGATGAATAATGCCACAAAGATCAAAGTGAAGCAGCTCAACATGGCTTCCTCTGCCGTGTTAGACAACTGGTCGAAAGATGTGGGTCTAGCCAACGAGTTCGACCCATGACATCAGCTTCTTCAACAAACCCTTGCTCGTCGCAACTTCACTTCACAGCAGCAACAACCCCGTCAAAACTTGGTGAACCACCTTCGTCAATTCAATCACTGGAGCACGTTTAGGGACGGCGGTGACCTATCGTCTCGCGAGCGGAACCTAGAAGCGGCTCAATTGGAGCATGCTCGCGGCCAGGACTTGGACTGCGGCTAGGTCATTCTCTGCGGCTCGTTGTGTGAGAGGCATCATGACTGTGACCGGGACAGGCGGGCGGACCATCAAGTTTGGGCCGTTTGAGGTGACGAACCAGGTAAGTCGATGGCTCCGAGGTTGTGAGACCGCACCATGAAGCCATTGAGCGCGCTTCTCTGACCTCGCTCTCATATCATCTGAGCTAGTTGACCCTGACACCACCCTAGGTCTTCCTCACAACGCCTCACTCTTTCGCTCTCGTCAACCTCAAACCTCTCATCCCAGGCCACGTCCTGGTCTGCCCGCACTCACCCCACAGGCGCCTCACCGACCTCACCCCCGCCGAGACAACCGACCTCTTCACGACGGTGCAGCTCATCCAGCGCCTCCTCGCGCGCGCCTACTTCCCCTCGCCGGAGCCCGAGGCTGGCAGCTTCTCAGTCGCGGTGCAGGATGGCGCCGACGCGGGGCAGACGGTGCCGCATGTGCATGTGCACATCGTGCCCCGGACGCCCGGCGACATGGGCAGCCCGGATGCCGTGTACGTCAAGATGGCGGGGGAGGAGGGCAACGTGGGCGGTGCGCTGTGGGATCGCGAGCTAGGGAGGAGGCCGCAGCCTGGGGGTGGGCTGAGCAGGGTGGACGATGAGGATAGGAAGCCGAGGAGTAGGGAGGAGATGGTGCAGGAGGCGGAGCGGTACAAGCTGATTCTTAAGGAGATGGGCGTTGAGTGACGGGTCAAGATTAGATGTATTAGTATTGTGTCGAATAGAGAGACTAGGAAGGATAGAACAAATACAGCCTGCAGGGTAAAAATATCGAGATCTTTACCTAGACTCTAGTGACTACTTGTTTTTCTACACCATGGAGAGCGCTTCTTGTTATTACTATACCCGAGAACTCCTGAACTGTGTTTGAGGTACGCATTAATTAATGTAGTATCAATGTTGATGGTAGCATTGAAGGGTGCGCTAATGCTCAATGCTGAAGCTTGAGGGCTAGAATTCGGGTGAAGGGAAGCACAACAATGGCATATCTAGTCTCTCCTGCTAAAGCTCAACAAGTGAGGAAATCCGTAAATGGTAATTGCCGGGAGCATTGGCGCCAATAAGAGCATTTCTGCCGTTCAAAGCAGAAAAGCGCAAGATCTGTGCTGGGAGAATTGCACCCATCCTGGTCCTTTGATCTTTTATACCAAAGTAGGGCGATACCCTTTCTCCTCGGCTCTGTATCCGCGACGCCACGAGTAACTGGTGGACAATGTGACCATAAATGAACTTGTCCTCGCACACGATGACAAGAGAGTTATTCGTAATCGACCAGCCCAGATTCGCTCCTTTTGCCACCACTTGGAATGCTGATCTCTATTGTGCTGCGCACGAGACCGAGGACAATAAACTTCAAGCCCGCCTTATCAAGCACGTAGCGTCATTCGTTCTTTCTGCTCTGACCACTCGGGGCCCCGGCAACTTTGCGCGAGGCCATTGGCAAGATAAGTGAGTAGCAGCTCGCATTGCCCAGTCCCGTCTGCCTGGGCGACGGCTTACAGCTAAATCGGTTGATCTGTCCAAAATGAGGGGTCAGCCCAGCCCCAATTGGCCCGGGAATCAAAGACATCGTGGAATCGAAGCCGGACAAACGCCCATTGTCAACCCTAGACAATGACACGCTGATGGTTTCGGGGAGTACGGGGAGAACAAAAAGGCACCGCATTCGGAGGCGTAATGATGAGGTCGTTGATGCGCAGTCGAGGTGACATCGTCGTCCGCAAAGGCAGCGCGAATAAGCAAGGCGCAGACGCTTCTGATGCAGGCACTTGGTTAAGCGAAACTGTAATCGACCGGTGCAAAGTTCAAACCAAAGGCCAAGCGGTGAGGGAGGGAAGAGGTCACATAGGGTGAGATGAAGCAATCCCGAGTATCGGTATATTAGTCCCACGCGGACGTCGTTGCCGTATCGAGTTCGGCTTCCAAGGTTGTTTACTTCGGCAATGGACGGGCTGGGATCAGACCCCGCGGAGAGCACAAGCCAACTACGTATTGCGGGGTGCTGGAAAGGGGCCCAGGTCATATGCTTTCCCTGGTAGCGTGCGGACTATCGGCATTATCAAAGAGAATAACCCGAGGATGGGCGGAGTTGAAAAACTGAGTGATTATCAACAGTGCTCGGCTGTCACACGAGTCAAGTTCGGCTCGGTGAGCTTCCCGAGGGCCGAATCCCTTGAGAATGCAGAACAGACTGCCAGTCCCGGGGAATAACGGCAGGATGTGAAACAGATGAGATTCTGCAAGAGGATTCATCCTTGCCATGATCAAACCTCGTACCTCTGTCAGCCGCCACAACGGTCAGATCGGCGGGAGGCTGGTGATACGCTGTCGATTCCTCGTTTCGACAGCCGGCGTTGAGGCCAGCCGTGTTGATAGTGTGTCGTTGAAATAGCCCCACCATGGCGGGTGGAGTTGTGCTTGGACAAGGCGGGAACTAGCGCAAGCATTTTTTAGCCGCTTCAGTAGATGCATACCTGACGATGTGGTGGTGGGTCTAGCCCAGGTCCGGTCGAGGCAAGTCCGGCGGCTCAATGCGTAGCGCAACACGACGAAGCGGCAGTCTGAGAGAGCACGAGGGCAGCTTCTGAGGAGGCGATGCACCACGGGACGAAGGCCTTCCCCGCCTTGAGCACCGGAACTCTGTCTGTTATAGTTGGGAAGGCTTTTTATCTCTGGTGGCCCATCCATCATGGTGAGTCTCTGTGTGGTGGGATTGGCAAAAAGGCGGTGGGCATTTGCTCGGGTTGTCCTTGTTCTGGTCGAGGCTGGGCTGGTTGCTGGTTGTGCGCGCTACCATCGAAGCCCATGAGCTAGAGAGAGCTGGTGACTCGCTCGGCACGGAGCACCATCGGCGTTGGCCATGGAGGCACTGCACTGGAAATTGCATGGAACCATGAATGCAGCATGCAGGTCAACAACGGTGGGTCGCAGCACCAAGGCAAAGGTGATCTGCGAGATAAGGAGTTTGACAGTTTCTTGCTCACCACCCAACAACCCAATCCATCCAAGTGACAACGACGGCCGCGGACCTGCGCGACACGATTGCGACGATGCAGAAAAGAAGAAAACGGCCCGACGCTTGAATGACACGCCAATTGCCAGTTTATGGGGAATATGACGACGAGATGGGATTCTGGAAAAGGGGAATTGGCCAAAACAGCCCGGCTGAAGCACCGGAGCGGCATGTGATGGAGGGGATGGAGGGGACGGGAAGAAGGCTAAGGAAGGGTTGGCGCCCAAGAATCGGAAGTCGAGGGAGCGATCTGGAGGGAGATGGAGATGGATCCAGTCGAATCCCGGGCTTGATAGAAAACGAAAAAAAAACGAACCTGGCTGGTTGCAGCAAGCAAGGAAGCGGGCGCTGCGCACAGACTCCCTCCATCATGAAAGTGAAGTGGAAGCGCCAAACCAAGGCCAAGGTTGCAAGGTCGCACGTTGCAACGACATCCATCAACATGCGTGGTCTAACTCGTGCCTTAGTGCGCTCTGTTGGACGCTTCCTGCCTTCGGGTGCGTGGCTTTCAGGGTCGTCGTTCCATTTCCTTCGCGCTGAGCAACCAACACCAACCGTCGACGCGCCACGCAGATCAACTCGTGCTTGTCTCATTCCCTTGGCCGGGTGAAGTCTGAGATCTGAGACCGACAACCAAGAGATGCAGAATGCACTGACGTTGTTGAGCCGCATCCGTTGTTCTCCCAGTGGTCGTTAATTCCACCAGTAGCGGAGCTTGGCCGGCACTGCAAAAGGTCCGTGGTATCCCATCAGGGTCGTGACTGGTTGTTGGGTTTGGTGAGGGTGCATGGGACGATCTAGGTTGCCTGGATAAATGCAGTGCCGTTCTGCAACAACACGGGAAAGAGAGTGACTGAAGAAGCGAGGAGGGGTCGAGGAACTGGAGGGTGGCCTGCTGCTGTGACGAGGCCTTCGAGGCTAATGCCGGAGAAGGTAGGGCATGAGCTTGCGTGGCGCGTCGGAGCCAAGCCAAGACTTGAGTCGCTGCGTAGCGTCCAGAGTTGATGTTACGAGATGAATGAATGGGTATGAGCAACGGCTTCGCGAGGGCCAGGCCCGGTCATCGGCTCCGACAGTGTAAGCCTGCAGCAGTGAGAATTTTCAAATCCAGGGTGGCGGGTCAGGATTGCTCTAACGGATACAGTCATGTAATGTATAGAAGCATGGCGGCCCCACCGAGAATCGACATTCGGTCCACCCAGCCAATCATGAGTCGCGTCTCACAGCTGGCTGCATGCAGAAACCAGGTTCGCTGCAGCGACCAGGACAAGGCCCCCCAGTCAATCAACCAGGCCCAGGATCCATGGATACCAACAGAAGAATCCCCATCAAGGCTACTGCGGCTCCCTCTAGGGATGGCTTCACTTTTTTTCTTGTCCTACTGACCATGCTGCCGACAGCCCGACCGCTGTGTTGCGATGTCCCGGAGGAAATCGAGCGACGAACGAGATCCGCATCGCATCACGAGACACGTTGCGTCCGTCGCTCAAATCGCACGACCCAAGTTTGGAGCGCTGAGTGCGGACGTGACTCAGATCAGCGATAGAGGCATCATCAGACTGAAAGAGGGGCGACCGCAACCCCGTTTCCATTCGATTCTCCGTGGTGATCAGGACGGACAGAAGGCTTCAAGAGCAAAAGTCTTGGATGCTGATGAAACCAATTTTACTAACAATTATCCACATACCTGCTCTCTCAACTCCCCGAAGTGAACACAGCAATCAACGTTGGCTTGGGTCCCGCCAAAGGCCCAAGTTGCCTTGTCGGCGCTCAGCTTGTCTCACTCTGACCGCACCCGGGTGCCCTTGGCCGGCACTCTCTGGTCTCCTCCTCTCTCGGCCCTCTATTCCAGCTCCCTAACGCAGTATGCAACTCAAAGCGACAGCGCTCGCTTTGCTGATGCCCCACATGCTGCAAACGAAGCTTGTTCCCCTTCTTTCTGGAGGCTGCCGTACGCTACGCTACCTTATCGGGCTGTTTTCAAGGTTGGCCTTGACAGGCGGCGGTCTCGGCCTCCACCAAGAGTGGTTGCCGCACTTACACGGGCTCCTGCTCTTGCTTCCCACGGTTCAAATATCCAGTCTCCCACCCTCCTCTCCTCGACTGACTTCTCCCTACAATCAACTCGCTCACTCAATCCCACCCAAACCAGCTTCTCCTGCCCATCAAAAGGAGCATCTTTCCAGTCGTTTTTTCTGCTTGACTGTGATTGCCACTTGCCTGATTTCTTCCGTGAACCTCCACCCCCAAACGAGCTGCATCTCCCGGTTACCTCGAAAACACCACCACAAAAAAGTCCACATTCCCGCCACCCACCAACCAAACCATCACCCTCGCTCGATTGATCCCTCACCCATTTACATACCTCATCACTTGACCGTTTGGCCTTAAATACTGTTGGCCTCGTCGTGTTTGTCCCCGTTTGGCTTTTTTGCTCCTTGTCTGCTTTCCGGGTTGAACCAGCAGCCATGGGCGTCTTCCAGCTGACCGGTCCTCGTAACCCGGATGCATTCCCAGCGATGCAACTCTTTCTTCTCGGTAAGTCTGGTTGGCTTGGGATGTGTTGCTTTTGTTCAAACTCGTCAACCCAAGTTGCTAACATGTTTCCTCTGTAGCTATTGTTCGATTAGCAGAGCCCATCGCCTTGACCTCCATCTTTCCCTACGCTTGGGCCCTCGTCAAAGACTTCCAGATTGGTGACGAGAATCATGCTTCCTTCTATTCGGGCATCCTCATATCTGCCTTCGCCCTCGCTGAGGCTGCCATGGGCATGTACTGGGGCGGTTTGTCTGATCGAATTGGCCGCAAGCCCGTCTTGATGATTGGTTCTTTGGGCACCATGTTCAGCATGTTGATGGTAGGAGTTGCTCCTAGCTTTGGTGTTGCACTGTTTGGCCGGGCTCTTGGTGGTATGCTCAACGGAAACATTGGTGTCATTCAAACCATGGTCGGTGAGTTGGTGACCAAGCCAGAGCATGAGCGTAAGTTTACCCCCTACCCCGACACGACTTGTTCCACATCGACTAACATCAATGTCACAGCTCGTGCATTCTCCATTATGCCTTTTGTCTGGAGCATTGGCACCATCGTAGGTCCCTCCATCGGTGGACTGTTTGCCAACCCCCACGACTCGTGGCCCAAGACTTTCCCCAAGGGCAGCTTCTTCGCGCGCTTCCCATATCTGCTGCCCAACCTCATCTGCTCGGGACTGCTGCTCGTGAGCATCTTGCTAGGCTTCTTCCTCCTTGAGGAGACCCATCCTGATATGCAGCCCAAACTGGCTGAGCCTGTTGAGTACACTCCTTCTGAGGAGACTCCCCTGATCCCCTCTTCCAACGATGCTCAGCCTGAGGACTACGGTGCTATCGATCTATCCGCCGAAGACTGGGATGCTTTGACTGTTGAAGACGAAAAGGAGACACCCGCTGCCTCCGTCAAGATCTGGAACCGCCGCGTTGTTGGCTTCATTATCGCCTTGTCCATCTTCACCTACCACTCCATGACGTTTGACCATCTCTTGCCCATCTTCTTTGAAGAGAAGCGCGCAGTTGCCATTGAAATGTTCCAAACCGCCGCCATCTTCCCATTCTACTCGCCCGGCGGTCTCGGCCTGACCCTTCGCAACGTTGGCATGATTCTGGCTGTGGATGGTGGCATTGCCCTGTGCATCCAAATCTTCATCTTCCCATGGGCGGCTAAGAAGTTTGGCACATACCGCCTGTTCCTCTTCGTCACGGTTCTGCACCCCATTGCCTACCTTCTGATGCCGATGCTCCTTATCGTCCCCGAGGCCCTCGTCTACCCTGCTATCTACTTCTGCCTCATTGTCCGCAACATTCTGTCCATCATCCTGTACCCCCTGCTGATGATCCTCATCAAGGAGGCCACGCCCACTCCCAGCGCCCTGGGCAAGGTCAACGGACTTGCTGCCAGCGCCGGCGCGGCTTGCCGAATGATCGCCCCTCCTATCGCCGGCTTCCTCTGGACCCTGGGCAGCAGGATTGACTGCTCCGCCCTGGCCTGGTACGGCAGCGCTACTGCGGCCATTTTTGGAGCTATCCAGTGCTTCTGGGTTCCCCGTCAGCGAAACGAGGAGACCTCTGAGGAGACGCCCGCTGTGCCTCGCAAACAAGGCACTGCTGTCACCGTTACCGAGGTTGAGTTTTACGAGTCTGACTAAAAGCACAGCCGATGATTGCTCGTGGTTGGGCTATCTGGCCCTTCTCTCCATCCACTCCCTTTATACGTTTACATCCACCGGAGATTGCTCAGCTTGCTGAATGCAAGCATTTCGTTTTTGCATTTGTTACATCAGCGATACGTACGGAGTTCTGTGCTGCTTGGTTATTTTTTCCCATTTTCCTCTGTTTTCTAAAAAAGCAGAAAAGCATGAAACGGCCGAGGGAGGTTTTTTTTTTCTTTCTTCATTTCTCTTATTCTTTTATTCCCTATGTCAGATATCCCTACTGTCTAGCGTTTCATTTGGTTGGGTTGTCTGCCTGGCGTTGGGATTGGGGTATAAAAAAAGTCTTTAAAAAAGGGAGGTGTCTTTGGGTTCAAGGAAAGAAGAGTCGGGTCAAAAAAGGAGTGTTGTAACAAGAGTGCTTTGCTTTATAAGTGGTTTTCAGCCTAGAGGAATAAACTAGAACTAGATTTCAGATATCATTAATCCCTTTTTACCGTGATGAATGCTTCGGGGATGTTGATTGAGCATGCGCTGCGACCTATGGATGCGAAAACGCCGCCGCCGGCCGCCTACCTGTCAAGACCCAACCATCGTTGCAAGCATTAAATGAATCCAAGACTGGTCGAAAAGAACTACTTATAGCATCTTCGTAAAGAGTTCAATTTATGATGCTTTCCTAGAAATTTAAACGTTCTGCAAAACGGTTATGTGCCGAGTCGTGATATTTCGGTCAATGCCCAATGAGATTTTCGCCACCCACCGAGAAAGAAGGTGGGAGAATCTCGAAATTTTAAAAACACCAACATATTACTCACAGCTCACCCCACCAATAAATAATATCTCAGAACAAATTCCCGGAGGAGGAATAATCCTCCAGCACAGCAAAAAATGCGCATTGAGGAACTCACCGACAAGATGGACGAGGCCATGAAGCTGGGCTCCCAAGCTGAGCAGGCCTCATCACCATCCAACCCAGCCAACGCGATGAAGCCCCAGCTCCCGCCCGCCCACGCCATCGCCAGCGGCAAGACGGTCGACGAGGTGTGGGAGGACCTCAACAAGTCGCCGCTCTTCATGACGGACCTGGACGCCGGCGAGGACAACGACGACATCGCCGCCCTGCAGGCCCTCGCCTACGAGGGCACGCCGCTCGAGAACGGCCTCGACTTCAAGGACCGCGGCAACGAGAGCTTCAAGCTACGGGGCTACGCCGACGCAAAGGAATTCTACACAAAGGGCATCGCCATCCTC
>JABFFE010001758.1:0-17416 GCA_013623625.1 Fusarium setosum
GACGATGAAAGCCGTTGTTGTTGATTGATTTTGGTGTGTCGTTGTCGACGGCGACGTCGTAGGAGGGCGTCAAAATTTTGTCTCTGGGGAGACGATACCGTGGTTGTTTGGTGGTTCGGGGCGAGTATGCAGCTGAAGGCACTGAACGCAGGGGGAGTTCTAGTTGGGGTGCGGGCGGAAGGGGGACGCTGGGGAAGGACCGAGAGGAGGGGAGTTGCGGGTGTTAGCGGTGCGTTTTAGGGAGACAATCCACCAGCCTTCAGGGAGTAGGTGGGCTGGGCAGTGGGTGTAGTGCGAGTGGTGCGTGGGCAAGCGGGTTGAGTGGGAGGAGCAAGGTTTTGGATAAGCCAAGGTTAATGCGCAGAGAGAGTGAAGAGCAAGAGTCAAAATTTCTTATCAGCGACGAAAGGGGATGAGGGGGGATGGAGACCAACGGGTGGATTCCGCACTGTGCCATGATTCGTGGCCATTTGATGAGGTCCTTAACAGATTCCTGCCTGAATGCCATGCCAAGTGCGCTAGTGGATTGTTGGCGGGCGTCACGGAAAAGGGGGGCTATGAGACCCATGCACAAAGCAGCACAGTGGCGATCCGGGTGCGTAAAAAGTTGCGCGCACTATACACGTTTTTACATTCAGGTCGCCGTTGGGCTTCTCAGCCGCATTTCAGGCAGTCGTTATCAGCTGCATGCAGCGTTCCAGGCACATGTATAATAAGTAACCAGGATAAATGTTTTCATCATTATTTTCTCCCCGACACTTTGCTACCATCATGCCGCAGAATAATCCAACCTTTTTCTTTCTTTATCTTTTGTTCTTTCCATCCAGTCGCCACCAACCCGTTTAGAGAAACAAGCCCAGCGCAAGATCTGGACGGACTCGAATAGTGGGCCTGCTCTTGTGCCACAAATACCAGCCACAGTTTCTCCCAGCCACAGACGCTTTTCTGCTTGCGCGATCTGACGTACCTTTTAAAAACCTACATGCTACTTCCTACATCGTAGGACTACGCCATCCCACCACAACTACGCGCAATGTCGGAAGAAAACAAGGCTGCCGCGCCGCGGATAGCCATCAAATTCAGCGCGCCACTAAACAACAATTCGAAGAAACCTTCAAGACCAACGCCACCCTCTGCACTCGGCAAGCGACCTCGATCCCATGCTCTGGGAGGCGGCTCTGATTCCGAACCTGACGACGATGAACCCCGCGGACGACATGAGAAGATCACTGGGTTTGGAGCGGACGGCGCAGAGACGGAGCGCAAGGCCAAAGACGCCAGGACAGAGAAGAAGGACTATGTCATCGCCCGGCAACCGAACCGCGATTGGAGATCAGAGGTCAAGTCACAACGGAAAGGCAAGAATTTGCTTCCTGAGGAGGCCAGGGCGCAACAGGACGGCACCTCAGTCGAGACAGAGCCAGCAGATCAGGATAAGGGACTCAAATGGGGTCTAACGATCAATGAGAAGACAGTCCATGACGATCATGAGGCGACCGATCCGACCCCGACGGAAGAGAAGACCCCCAAGGATGAGGAGGGCAAAGGACCTTCACCCAAACGAACAGCAGACGAAGAGGCCTTGGATGCGCTACTAGGAAACACTGCCGAAGAAGAAAAGGTCATCCGTCCAAACGAGGAGGACGCTTACCACCGCCAATTCAAGGACGCCGGCGAGACGTCCACACTCGAGGATTACGAGGCCATGCCCGTGGAGGAGTTCGGTGCAGCTCTCCTTCGTGGTATGGGCTGGGATGGCAAAGAGCGCGGCAAAATGAAGGAAGTTAAGCGACGCCCGAACCGCATGGGTCTTGGCGCAAAAGAACTTAAAGAAGCCGAGGATCTGGGTGGGTGGAACCAGGGCGGTAAGAAGAACCGCCGGCCACGTTTAGACGAATACCGCCGGGAAGAAAGTAAGCGTAAGGAGGGCCGGCGTCACGAGGATAGCTACAAGCACGAACGCGAGCGGGAGAGGGAGCGAGACAGACACGGGCATCGCGACCGTGATCGTGACCGTGACCGCGACAGATATAGGGACAATGACCGACACCGAGATCGTCACCGAGAACACGATCGGGACCGGAGGCGATGAAGCAACTAGTTATATAGACGGAGGACTTCCAACGAACGGAACATTGGGTACTCATTCTCCCATGAGCACGTAAGGACTCTCCTATGTCGTGAATTCAACTTGTGAACTTACATTACTTATTCTAGTTTATACAAAGCTATCTGGGTATATGTATATCATTCAGAGAAACGACAAATCTTAGCGCTATGCTATTATCGACAGAATCATGACTTAACTCTTAGGAACAACCAGACTATCTCTCTGAGCAGGCCGTTGGTCTCTTGTGAGCTCTTCCTTATTAAGACCGGCCTCCTTGTTTGCCGGCGAGGATGCTCGCTTCTCATCCTTCCTCTTTCCAGTCAGATTGAGCGACCTCCGAATTGATACGCTTCGTTTCTCGCCACTCTTCCCCCCATCACGACCCCGTCCTCGCTCCGGATGCAGCACATCCTCCAGGGTCTCCCCCTTTTTGAGCGCCTCCAAGGATCTCTTGGCGGTGTCCACGTCTTCGAAAATAGCGCCCGTATCAAGAAGGACTCGATCGATGTGTCCAGCGATGCCTCGCTGCCGTTCGACGCTCTTCACTGTCTCGCAGAGGTCCTTCATGATATGCCATCCCTCGACAACCTCGCTTGTGAGGCTCTTCCGCTGGTCCTCTGGCAACGTGTTGACATGTCTCTGTCCTTGCACGATGCGGGCGCGACGGATGAACTTTTGAGGCGTTTTAGATCGCTCAGCTTGCTTCACCACCCCCTTGAGAGTGTATCCGATGGGGCCGACAATGGCGGCTAGGTTCTTCAGGACCAGTCCTGTCAGGCCCATGCCTGTGCCTTTGACAAACCCGATTGCGCCGTTTTCCTTTGCTCCGCGGATTGGAAGGCGAACCACACCAGTGAAGCCATCATAAATGCCGTAAACCAACTCGAAGCGTGCTGCCCGAAGGCCTGAGCGGAAGCCTGTCACTCGAGGCGGCCGTCTTACCGTGTCGTCTCCGTAAAGACGGGGAGCGTTATGAAACCCCTGAGCCAACGCCATTGAGAGGTCTACCGGTGCCTTTGCAATGGCTGTGGCTGTTCTTTCTACGCCACTCGTCACATCGCCAACATATTGCCCTCTAGTTTCGCCGATTGTCGTCTCAGTGTGGAGTGATGCAGCATCCATGGGGTTGTCAGAGTCGGCCGGGTCGTCCTGCGCGGCTGTGCCATTCGTATTCGTTGCATCCTTGGAGCTTCCCATTGCGGCTTTCTCGCTCTTCCTCCTCTTGCGGGACCGGGTTCTTTTGGCCCAGCGATATGGAACACTGACGATGCCGGTAAAGGCCTCGCCCATTGTACTGGCAATGGATCCCGCAACGCCCGTCACAGGCTCGCCGGGGCCCTCAAAGTCATTCCATTCCACATGTCTGAGGAGCCTCAAGCGTTTCCAACTCAGTAGTCCGTTATCCACAAGGATATCTGCAGCCAGAGGACTTAGCCTGACACGTGTGCCCTTCAACTCCCAGACGGCTGTTTGGTCCTTGAGGATGGAGCATCGCAGAATGCTAGGACTGTTAAGGTCCAGTTGTCGATGAAACTCTTTGACGGCATTCGCGGCTCCGTCACCCTCTTCAGCAATCCGCTTGGCAATCTCTCCCGCTGCGTCCCTAGCCTTGTCCGTGAGGCAGAATTTGATCCCTTCGGTCAACTTCTCGGAGCTCAAATACTTGTAGGGGACTGGCTCGGGACCAACATCAGCGCTGCTCACCATCTTCCCCCAGAAATGCTGGTCACCGAAGAAGGGGACAATCATGGTTGGTTTTCCGCACTTGAGGGCGATAGCTGTGGTCCCTGCGCCGCCGTGGATGACGCATGCCTTGACTCTTGGGAAGAGCCAGTCATGGGGAGTGTTGTCGAGCATGAAGACGTTCTCTGGGACGTCGTCGCCGCCAAGTCCACCCCATCCTTTGGATACCAAAGCACGAACGCCAGCCATTTCAACGGCCTTGAAGATCATCTGGGTGAATCTTTCGGCATCGTCTACAACGATTGAGCCAAACCCGATGTAAATGGGGGTTTCGCCAGCTGCCAGGAAATCTTCGAGTTCTTGGGGAGGCTTGAAAGTCGAGGCCAAGTCGAGGAAGACGAAGCCAGAGACATCAACTTCGCTTCCCCAGTCTGGCGGTTTCGGCACTAAACCAGGCGACCACAGATATGTAAATGGCACATGCAGTCGATACGTAGCACCGGGAGCCCAGAGGGTCGAGACAGGATCCAGAGCCAACGTCTTGACGCGGAACTCGTTGACCAAATCACCAAGGCCCTGCCACACCATCATCTCAACCAAGGGGTACGAGATGAAGTTGGTGTATCCAGCATCAACATTAGACCTCTTGATGCTCGCCAGTGGATGAGGGAAGGCCTGTGTTGGAGTGTAAGGAAAGGTAAACATGAGGTGTACCGGTATTCCGAGCACCTCAGCGCAGTGAATATGTGCAAAACTGGGCGGGTTGGCAATGATTGCGTCGGCCACAAAGGGGTCCTTCTCGCCCATCATCTTGAGGTTCTGGCGATCCGATTCGTCGTCAGTCGCATTAATGCAAGCGCGCCAGAATCCATCAAACATCTCTGCCATGGCAGCACGCCGCCTCCCAATATCTCCAGCCTTGACCGTCTCCAGGGTCGGGATCAGCCCTGGATTTTTGACCATGAAAGCCATCAGTTCTGACGGGTCGCCTCCAACCGAGAAGAACTCGAGGCCTGAGTCCTTCTCGACGAAGTCACGGAACGCAGGGTGCGTGGCGATGCGTACTCGGTGCCCGTAATCCTCCTTGAGGACCTTGCCGATTTTGAGGAACGGCTGCGCATCTCCCCTCGAGCCAATGACCATGATGACGATGTTCAGACGCGACCGGGGTGTTGTGTCACCTCTAACTGTTGATGTGGGAGATAGGCGCGAACCATCAGGGAGTCTGATCTCTGGCACTTTTGCTCCCTCATCCTCCTTCGCAGGAGCCACCTTACTCATGGCCGCTCCCAAAGCCTTGGCAAGATATCCCGTGCCCGCCGTTTCATTAACCGTGATGCGCAGACGGCCGTCCTTATTCACCTTTCCAGATGTCCGGTAGTTCTGGTTGCCAACGCTGAAGTGACGGTATCTATCCTCGTCTTCGTTCGCGGCAGCCATCTTCTCATGGGCTCGCCTTCGCTGTTCCTTGTCTGAAATTTCTTGTTGATCATCGTCGGCATCATCTTCGTTTAAAGAACTCGAACTCGAACTCAACCCCGAGGTTCGCGACCCTTCCCAGATGGCTCTGTTGAGATATGATGTGCCCGCCCTCGTCGGCCCTGGCCGAAATACAGAGTGCCGTCTGTGATGGCGCCGCGGCTGCTCTGTCTGCCATGAATTGATGGGCTTTGGCCGCGGTAGGCGGGCCTGAGACTGGGTCGTTCCAAGTCGAGTCGATGCGTCAGACACAAGTCCAGGCTCCGATCGAATCCGCGGCCTCTGGCCAGGATTGGCGTCTTCTGTGTCCTCATGGTTCTTGGCGTCTCTCGGGGATGTTGGGCTCTCAGGTGAGTCGACTGGAGGTGGTATCTGAGTCGGAAAGGCGACATGGCCCTCTGGATGTGTTAGTAGCGTTGTTCTCCGTTGCTCGCCGTCGTGTTGCTCTGCTGTCTCGAGCATGACGTTGGGCGCGGCATCGCCGTCGCTGGCATCTTCTCGCAGCTGATCCATTTTCGTTGTGTACCTCTCCACCGTTTGTTTGGTTGACCTTGTGAGGGCGGTAAATACCCTCGTCGTAGTTGGGTTGTTGTTGCCTTTGTTGTTGCTCGCTCAATCACAACTTCAAAGCAAGCTGTACGCAGTCATGATCGCTGTCGCATGACGAAAATAGCAGCTCGACTAAGGTATCAAAACAGTGAAAAGGGAAAGATTCCCTTTTTCCCCTCCCCTCGAAATCCTAATTAGGCTTTCGGCCCAGGAGCATCTCCCGTTCTCTGGCGTCACCAGCCTCGTGCGTTGTGCTAGGTACCTTCCGGTTTTCTGGTTTTTTAATTGTTTGTTTCCCAATATGGGCGATGATGTCACTTTCCGTCTGCTCGGACCGGGGGGTGGCTTGGCGTTCTTGCTTTTGTTGGTTTGGTGCAAGAGCTTAAATTCCGGCCCCAAGCAGGGAACAGGCCTGAAACCTCCTTGATGCCGGGCGCCGAGAAGCCGAAGCATCGTCGATGATGTCCCGCTAAACACGGGAGATGAGCGGGGGGGATATGCATTGATTTGCTATCAAATGAAGGACTGTCAATCATGGCCCCGTGTCTCGTGATAACCTCCTTCTCAAGGCGGACCAAGAGGCAGGTTGAAATTTCGTCTTTCTTCCAGATAGATATTGGCCACACATCACTGAACCATGACGTATCTCATCCCCAGCCTCAATTCAAGTCTAGTGATCATGATCTCTCAATGAATCTCGGTGTAATGTCTTGCTCGCCCAGCCACCTTGACGTTGTATTTATTATTGCCCTACCTAATAAATGGTGGTCCTTTCGTCACTGTCTCAGTTAGGCTGTATTCTGGGGTGCGGTCGCGGAGCTAATGTTCCGGGAGTTGATGGTCTACGACTACCCTGTACTATTACCTACCACCAAAATTATCTATCGACTTCACATTAACCCTAACCCTTGCGATGAGTACGTAGCTCTCGGGCTTGAAATTTGTCTTGTGAGCATTAGTGGGTGTTGACTCAACAGAACTACTATACGTCAGTACGATCACGATACTCTCACAGTTGTTCACTTTGTGGTACGTATGACACACTCTCTTTAACAGCCCAGACTCGCAATATCAGCGGCGCCCGCGCATCTGTCCTTGATTTCAAGTTTCAAAACTCCTCTGGTACAATGATCAAACAAACACGTCTCTCCATATGCCGCGCCATATACAGTGCCCCGTACTCCGTCAACCCAACCCTCAACCAGAATGCCGTCCGTCATGCCATCATAAGCAAATCCTATGCGCGCGAGGGACATGTTTGCACGGTCTCGGCGTGCTTTCCATAGCCCTGATATGCTTTCGGGACCATGTAAACATGCTGTTCGGATCGAACAGCCTGTCTAAAAATGCCACTCGTCCGTATACGAACCTAGTGCAAAGGAACCCGCTTGAGTGTATTCACCAATATGCCCAACTGCATCAGCACCTCGCCTTCCACCTCCTGTCCGTCAACCTCCTTCTTCTCCACCGCCTCATTGAGCTTATTTGCGGCGAACAGCAGTGGGCTGACGTATCGATGCTCTATTGCCGCCGCCATCCCGGCTGGAGCAAGGTCCTTGTAGTCCTGCCCGCCAAAGAGGAAGAGGGCAAAGTTGGCGACCTGAAGGTGAAACGGAGCATTCTGGACCCAGTACTCCCACAGCGCTACCGAATCCGTCTCTTTCAGATAGACAAGATCCTGAAACAGGGTATACTGGAGGGCGTCCAAGCAGTCAGGATTGGAAAACCGACTCTTAGCACCAGACCTGCGAGCTGCGATTATCTCTTCTCGTAGCCATGTCACCGCGCATGCTTGCAAGGACGAGAACATGCAATTCTCTAGCAAGTCCTCGAGAATGTTCAGTCTGTCAGCTTCGTCGGGATCCGCATGAAGTATGTACCCTGCTAGCACAGTGGCCGCGTTTCGTACCCGCAATGACGGATGGAAGACAGAGACAAGCGTTAGAAGGTGATGGTAAGACATGAAATTGACGTCCTTCTCGGTGCTGGAAGCGGCGTTGCCGGCTATCCGCTTCTGATCGTGGAGCCATAGTGCAATAACGATCAATGCCTCAACAGTTCCTGGATTGCCCACGATCTGAGCCTGAGGTTCTTCTCCGAGGAACCGTTTTAAAATGGTATGATGCTCGGGGAAGATGTTCACATCCGGCTGGTCATAGTCGGCATCGAAAATGTCTGATGCAAACATGCGATAGGCAGTCAGGCAGAGAAAGCCACCAGTCGAGAGCTTGATTGCTTCCGGATTCTGAGAGTCGGGCTCAACCGACAGAGGATTCTTGGAGATCGGGGCCTCCAGGGCCTTCTTAACCTCTGCTGACGGCATTTTCGAAAGACCCAAGTCACCAGCAACAGCCTGGAATAATATTGTTAGCAGAAACAAGGCCGACTGTAGAAAGAATCAACTTACGACCAACTGCCCAACCAAGGCGTCTCTGGCTTGAAGCTCCTCTACCTGCTTGAACGCCTGTAGCATGGTCGGTCGGCCAGGTACAATCCTCTCCGGAGTGCAGTATTCCAACAGCCTCGCTGCCCACTCCATACTGTTCGAGTTGACATACGCTTCGAGGATACTTGTGACAAAGGACTGTAGGAGTCGGGCCACGAGCTCAGGCTCGCCTGGGCTTGTCTGGCCCGCATCTGCTTCAGGATCCGGGGCGCTCTTGGAAAGATCGCTCTCCTGGAAGGGTGTTTCTAGCTTAGTGCTGGACTGTCGCGTGGGCAGCGGTGGTCGTTTCCTCCCAGAAAGAGACCGCACAAGGTCAATGACTGCGGCTGTGGTCTCAGCTCCCTGGGGATTGTATGCTCGGTAGACGATCTGCAGTGTAGAGTGGAGGAATCGCGATGGAGCCTTGACCTGCAGTCGTCTGTGCAGCACGCTCAGCATGCCAACCAGGGTGATGAACTTGGCGCTTGCTGAGGCATCACCAGCCTCTGAAGATTCAGAGTTGGAGTCAAGGACCTCCAAGACCTTGATGATGACCTCGCGTGGGTTTCCGAGGCGAGCGATGGTCTCGAGACAGGCCTCGCTGCCGGGAATGGCGATGAGCATCTCCACGAGGTCCCAGCCAATGTCGTTGGTAAGCTCGGCATCTTCAAGAATTTCATGAAGGGCCGGTAGCACTTCGGGGGATAGGTTCGTCTCGACGATAGTGAGGTATGTGAAGGCATCGGTGGCCGGGGGACGAGACTCTTGGAGCCTCTGAATGGCCTCGTCGACGGATACCATGGTGGCTAACGTATGCTCTCTCTTCTAATCCTCGATCTCTTTATGTACCTGAAAATACCCCTATTCACAGTCTCACGTCGTGTTTCAGTCGTGATTCGTATGTGGCCAAGCAAGTCCGAGAGCTCTGGACTCGGCTTGGAGGGGTCGCTCGGTGGTGACGACGCGGGACAACAAGTATGGAACGAATGGCGGGAGTCGCTGGCAGATCAAAGAAGGTAGACTTGGCGATAGTGCAAAAAAAGAGAAGGAAAGGGACACGATTCCCCTGATCGGCAGGTTTTGTGGTCTGCTGGAGATGATGGAGGAGGAAACGAAACATTCGAGGAGGGATGACGAGGGCCTTTAGTGGGGGTCTGTCTACCTGCGGGCCTGTTTCGTCATCACGCCTAGGGCGTTGAGCTTGTTCCACTGAAGCTTAATAGCGGGCTCAACATTTGGAGCTTGCTAATTAATGCCTTGGATAGGTGTTCGCAGAACGCCATAGCATCTTGACAAAATACATCATGTGCACTACTTTGCGATAATTATATTTAGCACTTCTCCTGCAAGTGCTAGTGCCATGTATGCCACACGACACCTGCAACGAAGCTGCGCAGGTGCTACAGGGGTCGAGCTCTGATCAAAAGCCAAGCCTCGAGCCTATGCATTGGCTCCCGCCAAGCTTATCGATAAAGAGCTTGGCGGTGTACCTCGCCGAGGAGGAAACGACGCCCAAGGATGACACCAAGGAACGTTATCTTCTCTTGATAGAATATAGAAATACAATACATTACAATAATATGTATAGTATATAGATAGTATAGTACACATGTAAAGCGGGCATTCATACATCCATGGCCTTTTCTGTCTTCAACGCCTCATGAATTAACACCATTCCCCAACCACCAACACCTAACCCTCAGAGGCAATCATACACAATTCGTACACCCAAGTCGTCCAACAATTATAATACATCGTCTTCAAGACGTCACAAAAGAAAAATACACAGATGTTCCCCGTAAGTTTTGGAAAGTTTGAGAGTGAAGAGATGTCTCAGAGCCTCGAGCTTGGCCTTGAACCCTTGTTCGAATTCCGTGCCCACTGCCACCGGTTTTTGCCAACCCCATAACCGTTCTGATATTTTATACCCAGAGCCTCGGAGACTGACATTGGCTCATCCATAGGTACCAACTTAGGATGCGGGTAGTATGGCAAGACCTTCTGCAGCGCCTTCTTGCTCATGGGCTTGTCTTTCTTCAATGCCGCTAGCTCGGCCTTGCGGCCCTCCTTAATCACATCTTGGAGCTCCTGATCGTCGCTGACGATTTGAGCTTTGAGGAAGGGGAGGCTCTCTTGCGTTGTCTCCTGAATGGCTTGCATTACAGGAACACGCGGTGTGTACTTGATGTTGTCGAGCTTGGGTGCATGCTTTGGGTCAGGCACAATGGCTGGGTCAAGCCTGGCCGAATTGCCCTTCTTGAGTAGAGTTGTGATATCGATACTCTCGCCCGGTGGAATGGGAGTTTGATGACTTGGTGTAATACACTCCATATCCACTTCTTTCCGTAGCACATGATCAATGTCTACCGCTGAGAAATAAGCGCAAGACTGAGGAAGATCCTCGATGCCGACCTGTTGAGCAAACATTGCCCGTGTCCAGACGTTGGCCACCTGTAGGGCAAGCGCCGTGCGGTACTTGTCCTTCTCCTTTACCAGGTAGCGGATTTCGTCGTGTACCGTGATGGCCAGTCGAGCATCGAGGGCGAACCGTCGAATGAGATAGTCCATGGCAACAATTAGTAGGTGCAGGTAGTCGACTCCAGAAGACTGAATTGCCCAGTTGATGCGTGATGTCAAGTAACCGCCCTTGCTGATATATCGTCCCATGAGGGCCTCAGTGATTCCGGCACCCAATACTGGTGTCCTTGGCCTCTCTTGTTCAGCAAACTCTTCTAACTTGTTGAACACAAATGACTCAGTGCCTCCGCGCCAAAAGGGACGTTTGTACAGAACCTTACGGTTTGTCTTGGTACCCTTGGTGTTGGCATAGAGCTTAGAGGCGGTTTCCATTGTCTGCTTCTCTGAGAGATTGGGGTTGAATTGACGTAGTAAGGTCGCTGCAAACTTGAGGCCGGCGCCATAGATGCGTCCATAATTGAACACCTTGGCATCATTTCTCGTGATGCCTAGGATAGACGCTGTCCGTGAATGCAGATCGGTCCCCGCGGACTTGGTCCCCTCCAGTGTCATGAATCCAACAGCGTTGCCGCCATGGAGCTTGAATGTTGCATCTCCCACGAGACTGGCAATCCAGAGCTCCTCCGAATCGACATCTGCTCCCACAAAGCAGTAACCCTTGGGGGCCTTAACCATTGCCTTGAGTTCGGAGCCGACGCGATTCTTCTTGGCGTTGCTAGCGGTAAGCCAGGTGTTCTCAACTGCTCGTCGAGTGATAGTACCCATCGGAATGACTTGTGGCAAAATGAATCCGTCGCTTTTCGCGGCACTTGCCTTGCTTCTGCGCCGCTTTTTGCCTGGAATGTCTTCTTCGTAGACAACCATTTGCGACCTGATTCGATCCCGGGCGCTGATCCAATACGAGCAGGAGGCGTTCATCTCCAATGCCTCTTTGGCATATGAATACTCCGAAGACAAGATGCCGTTCTCAAAATAGGACAGGTAGCCCTTCGCCATTGGATTTACACAGCGTGCAGTTGGGCCATCCTTGTGCGGGAGCTTGAAATAGGTATGCGCTCGGTCGTCTCGCAGTGTGGTTTCTGCCTCGTCGAAAACACACTGAATCATCTGCTTGCCCGTGTATTTCGCTGTCTCCTCCCGAGGCACCCGGAACGTCCAACCATATTTGTCTGACCAGAACAAAGGATGACCATCCCAAGCAAGTTTCAGCAACAGAGGGGCAATGCGGGTTCTGACAGTGATGTTGATAGGCGCGTCGTTCTTCTGAAAGAGGTCCTTGTACCACTTGGGCATACCCGGCTTCTTCTGCCTGGCTGCCGGCCTCGGTGGATCATTCTTTCGCTTGCTCTTGACCATCTTTATTTCCTGACCTGACCAGTCGAGCTGTTGCATCCAAGGGTCGTTTTGCCACTTGTCTGGACGATCCTTGATCTCCAAAGCCTTGTCAGTCAAGCCGATGAGACGCTCTTGAACTGCGTCGGAGAGCTTCTGGTATGTTGCCTCGGCGTTGGCGATGTAGGAATCCCACGACTTGTTAACTGGAAGAATGACTGAAGACAGATGTCGAAGTGCCGCAAAGCTGACAGGATGCGGACAGACCTCGAGGAAGTTGGGGAAGACGATCTGGTAGATTCGGTGGGTGATTGATACGTCGGCAGCGCAGTAATCCATCAGTTCATCTAGCTTTGCCAAGATGCCCTCGCGATCCAGCTCGCCAAAATCATCGCGGACGGCCTTGTCGATTGAGACGTTGAGGTGAAACTTGGCGACATCCCGAAGAGAATTGACTGAGCTTCGTTCAACCCATAGCTCTTCCTCATCATGCATGCCCTGATTGCTCAAGAGCTGTGCCAGCTCGTGATCGGGAGTCTGACTAGCGGCTCTTTCCCTCAGTTCACGGTTCTTTTTGTGCTTCATCCAGGTGGGCCTCTGCTGGGAGCACATGCCGTTAACAGCTGCATGCAACGACATGGTGTCCAGGAAGGCATTTCGTGTTTGCTTGACACTGTACTCCTCCAAGACTCTTGCCCGATCGAAACCAACGTTGTGTCCAACAATAATTCGGTCTTTCGTGGGATCGCCAAGAGGAATCAGTTGTCGATCATTCTCCGTCTCTCCCAAGAGCCACGGCGATAACCAAGCGTACCATGCTGTTGGGCTTGATGCGCATGCCATGACTGCAAATGGGCTTTCCTTCCACATAACTTCGGTGTCGAAGCAAAGCATGGATTCATCGGGCGCGTCCACCTTTTCGGCTCGTCCATCTGGGTAGTATTTTGTCCAGCCGCTTTGGTGTACCCATTTTCTAGGTTTCGGAGGCGGATTGGCGCGGGCGAATTGCTTCGCAGTCGAGAGATATGGCTCGGCGCAATCGACACCGAGCTTATAGAAATGCTGGTCGAGAGTGCGGCCCTGGAGGGGAGGAAGGTCGAAAGCTATGGGTTCGGACTTATCCGTGTTTTTTCCAAGCAAATCATGGCGGCGCAAATGGTCTCGGGATAATTCGACGAGTTCCGGTGGGGGAGGTTTGGTGCCATCTGGGAAGACTTGATCGAAGACATGGGAGCTGAGTTGCTGGACGCCTATTTCGTTGTATCGAGCTTGTGAGGGGACTGAGAATGCCATCAGTAGAGAGTACAATTGACAAAGGGCGCCGAGGGCGTACGAGCAAGGGTCTTTGGTTGCTTTGATTTTGCGTTCCTTGCGACGGCGGCCAGCCATCGAACATGGGCGCGCCAGGCATGGCGGCGAAAAGCCTGGTGTCGGGCAATGCGGATGAAGCTGGCCGTTGAAGCGCACAGAGGACGACCAGCAGCGGGTGTGAACATAGTTTAGATGAGACGCGGCGGCATCACGATTTTGATGTTATCGTTGATGCGCCCGCGATGCTGGCAGCGCTCGATTGCTGGCTCTCGTGCTTGGGTGAGCAGGACAGGAATGAATTTGGCATTTGCATCTTGACTAAATTGGGGCCCCTGGCAAGTGGATGACGGCGTGCATTGATGGTGGGTCTTCTTCCCATGGCCGTGGAAGGTGGGGATGAGAGGGGTCCCTCCTGAGGACTTGATCGTTTATCGCGGGGTTGTATAGGGCCAAAGCCTACCAGGTACTGGATGTAAGGCATTTAGCTCGAGCCCTTAGACTATGGACGACACCGACACCGGCAATCGTCTATGCTCTTTTTGCAAAATTCTGGTGGAAGCATTTCATAGTGATAGATGCTCCAGCTACCAAGAACCAAATTTCATCGAAGCAGCACCCAACTTTACCGCTCTGGAACTTTCCGCAGCCAAGGATTGCGACCTTTGTGGCCTTTTCCTGGTCAGCATACTGACTCTCATACCGGCATCGATCCGGGAATTGCGGCTGAATAATGAACCTATCTTGTTGACTGTATCATCTGGTTATGGAAGAGGGAAACGCCACCTCATTTATCTTCAGGTCCCTGGTCATGAAGAGTATATGAAAGACTCAAAGGTCCAGGTGTTTCACCTCAACTCCCCAGTTGAGGATATTGTCGAGGCCGAAACCCTACGGGACTCGGATGTATTGTTGTCTGCTATGGTGAGCTGTTGTGATAGTGGAAGTTCAGATGAAGAAGAGCCGTACGGCTGTCACAGCAGCGACTCTGAGAATGAAGGGCCTGACAAAGGCTACGAGTGGTCCGATGGAGGAAGTCCAAATAGCTATCGGCCAGGGTCCAGTCAAAGCCCTGACAGAGGACCTGGAGAATCTGAGGAGGGAAAAGAAGAAGAAATTGTGGCTGGGTCAATGAAGGAGATACACGACATCAACACCGCTCAAGGATTGGTCGAAATCGCCGACCTGGTCAAACAGTGGCTGGCAACCTGCATTTCCGCCCACGAAAGCTGTTCAGCACATCAAAACCAAGTCGACGGTCTTCCAAAACTACTCACGCGTGTTCTAGACGTTGGCACCCACGACGTGCCTTGCCTTCGCCTTCATTGTGCTCAAGAGGGCGAGAGAGCCGAATATGTTACACTCAGCTATCGATGGGGGCATGGAGTCTCTCAAACAAAGACGACGACAAGGACACTGGATCACATGCGAAAAGGGATCGAAATTGACACGCTACCACAAACGATCCAAGATGCATTTATTTTCACGAGACTGCTTGGGATTAGATACTTTTGGGTTGATGCTCTTTGCATCATCCAGTCCGACAGTTCAGCTACCGCGGATGAAAACGACGCCCATAGGGCGGATTGGCAATGAGAAGCGACCCAGTTCGGACTCTACTATGAGAATTCTCTTTGCACCCTGGCTGCAACTGCATCCTACGATTCTAGCGAAGGTCTCTTTCTTCCCAGCAGCGACCTGTCGTATCCTAAGTACATGTCAACCAGGGATGGCTCGGACAGGTCGAGTGTACATGTCTGGATCCCGGCCGTCTATCGAACAACAGACCTGATCACCATGTCACCCTTGCTTTGGCGCGGCTGGGCCGTTCAAGAGAGGTTGCTCTCAACTAGGATTGTGAATTTCACCCGGAGGTACAGAGTCTGGGAATGTGGCGAACTCACAGCCTCGGAGCGGTTTCCTAGCCATCAAGATATGGTGTTTGATCGGGATGAAATAGACACCTTGGGCGGGATGCGGACTCGTCTACTGCGAAACGATGCAGAATATAGCAAAAGGATGTGGCTGGAATTCTGCAGCAAGTATTCATCGAAAGAATTCACCGTGTCGTCTGACAGGCTCCCTGCATTGTCAGGATTGGCGCATCGTATCCAAGGACGGACAGGAGCCAAGTATTACGCCGGACTTTGGGAAAGGCAGATCGCCCAGGGACTATCGTCGTATATATACCCCTGGCAGGAAAGGCATTTCACTATAGAGGACGACACTCAAGTAGGGCCCTCGTGGTCTTGGGCAACGAGCTCGAGGGGTGACAGGAGATTCTTCCTCGAGACCTTGGTTGAGGAGTCGTTGAGCCCTCATGATGGACGCCGCATCGATCTTGAATGGATAACAGATTCGGAATTGAGAGTGCTTCAAGCTGAAGTTCAGCATGTCGGCCGGGACACGGATGGTCTGGTTACTGGAGGGGGGATGCTCAGCGTGCAAGGAGTCCTCTGTTCACTTGATCTCCGAAGTCTGTTTTACAGACCGGTTTCAACAAGCTCGACTTTGTGGGGCAATCATCATCGAGCCCCGGACTTGTATCGCATTGGAAAGGCTTATTGGGACCGAGCTGCCACAGAAGACGAAGTACTGAGAACTCATCTGTGCCTACGGGTTGGTGTATTGAGACCTATGGACGGGGATGATATTCCCGACCTCATTGGGGCCATAATTCTCGCGCCTACCGTCGAGTCGCAGCAAGAAATTGCGAGTTATCGGCGGGTAGGATTTATTACTCTGCCGCGCGGTGACTGGGGATCTGGCGAGGTTCGGCATGGGAGTATTCATTTTGTTTGACTTTCGGTTCATGGCTGCCGAGGTGTTGTTTGATCCTGTGCGGAGTTATCTGAGATGGTGTTTGGAGACGATTAGAGACGATGTATTCTTGATTGTGCGGCATGACTTCCCTCGACGGCGGTCCAATGCAGGGACCCAAATTCGAATCGAGCAAACAGACTCGGCGGTCCCTTTTTTTTTTTTTTTTTTTTTTTTAGGTTGGCCGACTGAAAGTTCGCCTGGCCTACAACGGGCCGGCATCTTTGACGCAAGGCTTGAACTCTCCCACGGCGCCGGAGAGGTAAAAAATACCCAATTTAGCAGTGCCGTGAGATCACGTTGTTCTGTCCCTTGCAAAAAGAGGCTGCATTGCCGCTGCACTGTACCAGCTCATCCAGGTCGAGACTCCCCCGCCTCCATTCTTGATACGTATGTAACCTCTTTCAACTCAACAACAACAGCTCATGCCGCCGGGGTGAGCCAATTTCTCTCTTTCTCATTGCCGCCGGTCTTTGTGTGTACCGCGAGCGTTCGTCTGTCTAGTAGAGAGGCCTGCTGTTTCATCCTCATCTGTCTTTGTTCTTCTTTGCTCCGGGCGATCCCTCCCCTCCACTCCACTCGGGAGCCGGTAGCGCCCTCTGAACAGTCCTCTTCCTCCGCCAAGCACTGCCAGCACTGGACCGTACCTACCAGACAGTGGCCCATACTCGCTGTCCTCGACGAGTGGATTGCACCATTTATTATTCTCTCCCGTGACGTCCACTTTTGCGGCCAGCCCAACAATGGAACCTTTCTTCTGGATGGACTCGGTCGTCTCTCGTCTTCTTCAAGGTTAGAACTTTGTTTACTCTTTTTTTGTTTTGGCATTTTCTCTGCCGTTTCTCGTTTCTCGCTACTCCGTTCCATCCCGTTTCCGCTCTGTCCTCATGCGCCGACGGCTCCTGACGCTCGTTTGTTGTCGACCCTGTAGACAGCGCGCTTTGGACTACCGAGGACAGCCCTCCGATTGCAATCTCCATGTCCACCAGACTCGTCTCGCCTCCCGACCGAGCTGCCGGGCATTCCCCTAGGCCAATCGACACATCGCAGGTTGATGGTGGCCGGACCAGCCAGCACATTAGCCCGACAACGACCTGGGTCCCTTCGCCACCCTCCGATCCGCCCCCCCAAGCTTATTATCGGGGCCTCTCTCCGACCACGACGACACAGCGGCACATTGCCTCACCTCCGAGGGCTGCACAAGCAAACGTAGCCCAAAACATCTCGACGCC
>JABFFE010001759.1:0-26172 GCA_013623625.1 Fusarium setosum
TTTTTTTTTTATAAAATTTTTTTTTTATTAAATTTAAAGGGGTTTAATTTAAAAGCTTGTTTTTTATTAATTTTAATAAGAAAAAAAAAAGGAAAAAAAAAAAGGGCCCTCTTGAGTTGGCAGCACGAAGGATTCAGGATGTGCAGTCTGCGGTTGCATTGCCCTTGCTAAGGAGTAAGGACCGGACCACAGCCAGCGCGAAGTGGGGCTGCTAAAGTCAAATCACGAAGGATCGCTATCCCAGGTCGGCATTGTAGAACTACAAGCAGATCAAAATGAGAGTCGCCATAACACTCAACTGCAGAGAGGCCTGAACTCGTCAGATCCCCTGCATTGGATACTTCAGACTACCAGCAGCTCACAGGCTGCCCATATACCACGTCCAGAACACATGCCCGGATTTCCGGCGAACGACATTCTGGTCGCTGGACTTTCATTAGTCGCAACTGAGTTGTACGTGAGTTGGTCATCTGCGCCGAGCGGTGCACGAGTGCAATTGCATTGATTTCTTGGGCTGCGATGGCGGAGTATAGAGAATACCGCTTCCACCATGGTCCAGACTCCTTCTGCAGCCTGTCTAGCCCAAGTCTTGGGCCATCCTGCTTGACCAGTATGTCCAAGGCGCAGCATCTACTCCTACGCCTGAGGCACAGAAGGATGCATTCTTTGTACCCTTCTTCCTACGACCGCAGTTGACAGTAGGTAGGCCCCTATACTAGTCTCCCGTCCCTTTGAATCTGCAGTGTCCTTATTTTGCTCTGTCGTGGTGAATCTCCATCGCCTCTGGTCGATGATTCGTATTCATGACTCCAGCATTCTCTACTAAAGTCAACCAATCTGTATCTGTATTTGTATTTGCGTTGAACGCCGGTAAATCCCTGGTCAACCTATCTGTGCAAGGCCGAGGGATAGCCAAGAGTGGATTATTTTCTTCCGAGAACGCGAGAGGTGCTTTGACGCCACAGTTATTTATGAAACTCTATCCGCAGTGAGGTGTCAGTCAAGGGTGCCATCAATTGAGGCTGGTTGGCTGGGCTGATTCTTGGGGCGCAGTTAGTGGTTTGAAACAGCTGGCCCCCGGAGGCAGGGCTGACACTGCCTTGCCGATCTGACGCCACGCATGGCGCAGGTGTGCCAGTTGATCAGATGGAGCAACTGAGCTGCCCTCCCGTAAATCTTTGAGCAATTCACAGATTGAGATAGCCAAGGCGTGCCCCTAGTCTGTCTGGAAAAGAGTCCGAGGTGCGTTGGGTCGTGACACGGTCGCATGTCCGCCCGGCGTCTACCGCACTGCGTGGCGTGATTGATGCAGTTGCCGAGCCCTGCGTTGCGCTGCCGATAGTTGCCCATCGTAGCCGCGTCTGGGTCCCGATTTCCCCAAGTTCTTCCAGGATCGCGCCCGCAAAAACAACCGATGGACTCTATGGTGGAGAGGCCAAGGACGTGCTGGTGAGTGATTTCTCGTGGGTCTGTCTTGACTTTTTGAGCAGTCACAGTAGCAGAGCTAAGGCTTATATTATACACTACCAGAACTCATAGGCAGTCTTCACAATAGCAGCCAATGGTTGCAGCATGTGAAGTGTATACTCCATCATTGGTATCATTACTTTGCTGCCCTTAGAAGGATCAGAAGAAGCACGTCAGCCAAAGAACACGGTCTATACTCTGTCATTTACCCTCTACTCACTCACGAATAAAAACAGCCCTCATCTATCCAAACGCCAGTGATACAAGATGCCCTACAACTCCTTCAACATGATATAGTCCCTCTGAACCACTGTTCCAACGACAAAGTCGTGGTCACCGACTTGTGCATATCCCCATTTCTCGTAAGCTTTGAGAGCTCTGGTGTTCTCTTCCCAAACGCCAAGCCAAATGTTCTTGAATCCTTGTTCACGAGCCATGTTCTCAACCGCCCGTTCCAGCGCACGTCCAACCCCTTTGCCATGAGCGGATGGGTCAACGTAGATGCGCTGGAGTTCGACTGTCTTTTCGATATTTTCTACACAAGGCTCGCTGCTCCCTCGGGTCAAGTATGCGAAGCCCAGGATATGGTCGCTGGCATCGGTCGCGATTATCACATCCTTGTCGTGGTTGTCAATGTCTTTTGTAATTGCTGGTTCCGTATATGAATCTTCGAGAAAGGCTTGCAATTCGTGTGGCTCGACCGAGTGTCCGAATGTGGCGGTGAAAACGTGGGCGCCAAGCTCCGCGATGTGCCTGGCGTCTGTTGTTCGTGCGAGTCGGATAGCGACCGACTTGGTAGTTGCCATCGATGACTGCAACCCTTCCACAGTCATTGGATATGGGCGATTCTCAACTTGGGGTCTTGGTGGAGTGCAGAGCACGGCGAGGTCGCGACGTAGGGGACGTGTTGCGTGATCTTATGGAGGGACGATGAACGTAAGAAATGGGACATGAGATTGAAAATCTGGCGGATTTGTGCTTAAAGGGATATGAGTAGCAGAAGAGAAGAATTCTTACACCAGAGGTTTCTCGAGACAAGCAACCCCGAGAAGAACATTCGATGTGTCCGGTATTCCCGTCTGTGGGCGTAAAGGCGCGCCTTGGCGTGCGCCCTAGTGTCAACGGAAGCCCACTCAGTAGTGTCAATGTCTCTAAAACAGGGGCACAATGATTGGCCCTCCAATGTTTGGAAAAATTGGTAGATAACAGGTGATATCACCAACCAATGAGTAATGATTCCTTATCATTGTCTATAACCTTTGATCAAGTTTCGGCTCATTCATCCTGTGTCGATGCACTTTGCTCTCAAAGCGCGCAAGATGACAACCATCTGCTCAATGCTTGACCCCGGAAATGCCCATCTCTTGCAAATCTCTATTCCCTTGTCTTGTAGCTGTTCTAGATCGGGGACTCTCAAAGCCTCCAGTCTTGAGAAGGCCGCGAAGGACATTAGCAGAACAACTGCCATGGTCCTGCATCCAAACATCAGCACTGCGGTTTGTTCCTAAATGGCATGCAGACATACCCATGTAATAAATTTTCCAAAGAGGCTGTAGGTGTACGGACTGCGTGATCCACGGCGTTCAGGTAGCCACGGCAATGGTACAGACATTGTTGGGCATTGTCGAGCATTGTCGCGGTAGGAGAGGCGTCGGGTGCCAGTGCACAAACCTGGTACAGAAACGGTCGGTAGATAATATCCCCCGTGGTATGATACCGTATTGTGACCATAGTATCGTCAATGCCAGAAGGGGACTCCAAATTCGGTCTAATACTATGAGGGAGGAGGTGATACCAAGCCCCGAGCTGACGATTCAGCTCGTGCGCGAGGCCAGGCAGGCTTGCTTGAGTATCTTCTGGAGAATGGTCGGGAGCGCCACCGCCTCCTGTCCCAGGTTCTTCATCTGCATATAACACGTAGTGAATCCGGTTCAGCAGGCGGCGCGATGAGAGATCGGCGAGCCAGCGATGCATGTACGGCTCGGAGGGACCGTCAGACCAGGGGTATGGCAACTTGTCCACAATCTTTTCAATTCCACTGCGCGGTAGATGATGCTCAGCAAGAATATCACTGCAGGCCGTCAGCAGGTAATACGTGAAACTCGGTTCTTGGGCTGTCAGCTACCATTCGAGAACAAGAATTGCCCAAAAGACCCGTAGGATTGATTGATCCTGTGAGCCGCCTTGGCCGTCCCGCAATAACTTTTCAGACCTAGACCCGTTTTAGTCTTCACTCGGCACGGCTGGATGTGTAGACTCACCGAATCCAATAATGTTGCACATCAGTAGAGGCCATGTGAACCAGCCTCCAGGCAAGCAATGGCCTCGACAAATAGCTGTAATACAATGCTGCCAGATAAAGTGCCTGTGGCAGGATTGGATTGCCCCCAAATGAACGCAACGACTCAGCCAACAGTATTCGAACCGCAGGGGCGAAGTACTGGACGCCTGGGTGCCAAGAAGGATCTGTGAGGTTGGGCGTCGCAGCTGAAACGGCCCCGAGTGCCAACACGACTAGTATCAGCGCCGAATTAAGGTCAGGGCGCAGGCTATCCTCCAGGGTACGGTTGTATAGCTCGTGAAATGCCCTTTGGTCGAGGACTGGATGGAAATGGTGCACCAGCTGGAAGAAGTTTTGAACCAGGATATCTGTCTCATTAGACGAAAGTGTGGGCAATTCTATTTGGCTGGTTGGGACGGAGTTCAGCTGTAAGCCTTCTGGAATAGGACGGCGGAGCTCAATGTGAAGAAACAAGTCCGGAGGGTAGTGGCCTAGCAACGCCTTAGCCGGAGCTGAGCGTAGAAGATTTCCGGTTGTTGATGAATGGGACAAGGGTATGTCCATAGTGGTGTTGAAGACATTGTTGTTGGCAAAATGAGATAACGAAGTCTGAGTTCCGGGGATATCAGCTGTTGAAGGTACCGAAGGGGCTCCTATGGCCTCGGTTTCAGGACTGATAGGATCCGGATGTCTTGACACGGTGTAGGGAGTGGAATTAGGGCTTCTTTCTCTTCGTGGGGCTATCGCACTGCGAAAGGTTGACTCCAAGGTCTCGAGTCTACTGAATATCTCATCGACACGATCAGCTGCAATAGCGATTCTCCTACTCTGTGGTCAGCAAACTCCGATGGGGACACGGAATCTGGGCCGAGACGTACTTGTTCCCTTCACTGGCTTCAGCATCGCGATACTCGCATTCGGAATTGTTCGCTTCCTCGCAAAGAGAACAGACAGGCTGCTTTCCGTCGCATTTTCTTTTCCTATAGTGATGTAATCTTAGCAACGTAGACAACAGCAGGAAGAACGAACAGGAAGGCCACGGTCCCTGACAGGGAGCCTGCGTTACTGTCGATACAGGTTAGCCAGACCTACCTCTTTCTACAATAATTGCAAGCCTTGGCGGCTCGCTTCCGCTTAGCAGACTCCATGGCCAGGCGGTGTCATGGCCCAAAGAGTGAGCGGAGAGGGCGGGGTGGGCGGAGGCTGGCGGCTTTTTCTCCGCCCACGCAAAAAGTGAATAACATGTGACGCCCTGCGACCCCACTCTTGACAATAGGGCACGGAAAAAGTGGGGACCGGGCCGGCCACTGGGCGCCTTGACATTACAGTTCAGGTGCCATATCATCGGCATGGCTCCGAAGAGTACGGAGGTGAATGACCGAGGAGATAGGAAGGTCGGATGAACGGCCGAGAGCAGTGGTACATAGATAAGGGTACTATGCACTAGGCATATTGCTACGAAATGCATAAGGACTTTGTAGCAGAGAGTAAGGAAAGGAACGCGTATTGGTGATAACCAGGTCTTGCACATGGATAGAATTCGTGATCAAGTTGATATAAATAAGCATGTTAAGCCCTATAACCACCAATTTCCCATCGAGGCCTACAAACGTCACTTACAACCTCCAGATATCATCCGAGTCACTACATCCCGAACTTGCCAACCCTATACTGGATCCCCCGCCTGGATATCTATGCCTGTCATTCTCCTCAGTTCCCTGAGTGCCCGATGTTCAATCTTCCTCGCAAGATCTGCTGTGTCCACCTCTTCCTTTTCATTCCTCCTTTCCGATCGTCTCACCAGTGTCCGCCAGACAACTATAATAAGTGCCGTGAACGGGACGATGATAGCGAAGAATATCCACAATCGGGGTGATACAGAGCCGTGCATGTCTTTCCACATTAGCTGCAAGAGACAGAATGAGACTCCAGTTAGAAGATTTGATTTGCTTACCGGACTGGAAGTTGAAGAAAGACATGCTGAATATAGACGATAAGAATGTCCCTGGTAAGAAGATCGTCCCCAGTAGAGTGAGAATCATAACGGAGGCACCTTCTCTTCTGCCTGCTCGGGCCATTCTACTTTGCTGAACGGCGATGTAAAAGTTCGACTTTGACTCGAGATTGTGAATGATGCTATCCATCTACTCAATCGCGGCCTTAGTAGCTGCATCCGAACGTGTGAGGGTGCTAGAAATAGCATAAACTTACCACCTGGCGTTGGAGCTTGAGTCTCTCTGAGCTGACGTGTGCATAGTGCTCAAGGTTCTCAAGCTTGATCATGTAAAACTGGAGCTGCTCCAGGATGCTTGCGGTTAGTTCTCGCAACTCTGGCGACTTGTCCTCTTCAGGGAGAGCGCTCCAGAAACATTCAGTGGCTTTTGTGATTCTCGAAACCACATTCAGCCAAGCTTGTGGCCGCTTCCAAAGGACTGTGCACTGGCAGTTCGCTAACTCCTGGCTGATCTTGTACAGATCAAGATGGGCCTCTGTGTTGAAGTCGGGGGCCGCGTCCACTTGATAACGTTTGCTTAACCGCTCCTCCAGGCTTCGCAGTTTGTTCCGAGCTTCCCGTTGTTTCTCGTCATTCTCTGACGATAACTGCTGCGAAAGAAACATGAGCGACAACAGCAGCGGATGCGAGGTCGAATTAGAGCAGGCTGGTAGGTCATCAAGAATGGGACTGATCCTGGCGGCATCATCCTTTCCTTTGATATAGCCTGAGGTTATCTTGGTTCGGAAGGAGTACGAAAGCATCATCTCCCAGCCTCTTGATACTCCCTTCCATTCAACGTCGGACTTGCGGAATATGATTTCTGGTAGGGTAATCAGTACGAAGTAAGGAATGATCTCAAGAGTAGGGATAGTGTAAGACTATCTTATATGAGTCTAAGGTGTTTATGGGAGAGTTTCCCTAACTTACGAAAAGTTTTGTCGGTAGGATCATCGTTAAACCTCCACCAGAAGAATGGCCCGACCACACTGGACGTTTGGATTGCTCGAAGCGGCAGCTGCATGTCCCGTACCAGAGACTCATATTGCTCATGGGTAAGAGAGATTTTCTTGGGTGAGAATGAAAGGTGATCTTCTAAATCCAATTGTAGCCTTGGTAGTCAGCTTGAGTTAGCAAAACCAGAGCGAGAGTCTTACAAAAGTCGAAAGCCGCCGCTGAACGATACACCATCTTTGATCGTTTCGGGCGAAAATACTCCCTGAAAAGCGGTTAGTCTATATTCTTTCATCAGAGCGAGACAGCTCACTCTGCGGAGAAGAAAGTTGCCAAAGTCATCGGCGGAACTCAACGAGTGTCGACTGCAAGTGTCCATAGTTGGATCCTACCCAGGTCAATCAGCGGTGAGTACAACCAGCCTCGGGCCCTTTATCGGAGTGGAGTTCACATACTGAGTAGCTGAGTAGTTCCAGGTACGACTTGGTCTCTTCGCTGACTTCGCAGTTCCGCAAGTGCGTTTGGAACAGGAACTCGTCCATTGGAGCTAAATGCGGATGAACAGAAGTCTACAAATGTTGTGGTGACCAAGCTCAAGAATGAAAAAATAATGACCAGACGGTAGTACGAGAACGCGGACTGAACGACCAGGCTGTGAGCCAAGCACTTACCCCTCCTGTCTTTGTAAGCGAGGCAATTACTTCCATACCCATCTCCATTTTCGTTGGGTCTCAAATAGGCGACCATGCAGTTGTGTCGAGTCCTCGATCTCCTCCGATCACCTGGTACATGGTAACACGATGTTCCCTGGGTTGAGGGCATTACCATATTCAGACCCGAAATATTATTTACGGGTGAAACCATTTATAGAGATTCACTCTTAGCATGGGAATGAAAAGACGGTCAAGGGTCATTACAAAGCTTATCGGGTCGTGTGGTTGCACGGATTTACTACTCTGGCGCGAAGAGTCTAGAGCCATTCCCCTTGGTCTCGCACTAGGCTATCGCTAATAGTTGTAGGACATGTATTAATTGTCTCACGACCTCGTCTAGAACGATTTATATATTGGTGATCATATCGCTCCAGGTATCAGGCGTCAATAGATTGAGCGGCGGCTTGGTAGTCAATATTCTGGACTCTGATCTCCATCCATACGTGTTTGGAATCTGCCATTGGGTTTGTCGACTGACCGGCGATTTGGTGCTTTGTTCAGCTCATTCGCAACCGTGGCAACTTCGGTGAGTGATGCATTCATGCAGACGTATATCGTATGATTGGCCATCCGCCCATTCTAAGGGGCACACTGCATATTGGACTGCCCACACAAGCTAGCATAGCCACTGAGGCTCTGCCACGGAAGCTTGGTAAAGTACCCAAGAGATCCCCTCTTAGCTGAAATTCCTGCATACCCCATTCGACTCTTTCACCCATGTTTTCTCTCTCGCCAGTCGAGGGATGTACCGACTAGCCCACAACCGTTCGGATTGACTTTCAACATGTCTGCTCTTGAGATAATCGGAAATGCCGCAAGCTCTATCCTCATCGGCCAGGCGGCTGGGGGAATATCCAAGGCGGTCAGTGTTCTGCGGGAATTCAACGAGATCCAACGAACATGCGATGCGCTTTGGGAGGACGTAAGGACATTCTGATATTATATCTGCATTTGTCGACGGAAACCAGACCGAGATCTAACCGAGAGCCAGGTTGCGAAGATTGAGGTCCTCATCTTTCAAGACAAGAAGCATGCCCCTTCACTATCCCACCAATTCTCTTATGCAACGACCAAGGAACACCCCATGATCGCTCCCACGGCGTTGCGACTCACCGAGATTACCCGAGATATCGACCACCTAGTGCATGATTATACGAGCCGGAACAATGACGCGGATGGGGAGTTCAAGACGTTGCAACAGAAGCATACCAAAAAAATGATTGAACTTCTCCAAGAGAAAACTCAGGATATTAGGCTGGATTTGGAAAGGGCTCCTTTGTTGACATCAGGCAGCGCTACCGAGCAAGTCACGTAAGTTACATATAAACGGTGCTAGACTTGATCGCCTGGATGTTTACGTGGACTAACAGAAAGACAGGATGTCCCCAACTACGAAAATGATCACACAGACCCTTTCACAGGGATTTGAGCTCCAAGAGCTTCATGGGGTAACGTCTAATATTGCATCTGCTCCAAACCAGAAGGGAGACGTCGATTACATCGTGAAGCTGCTGACTGGGCAAAACACTCTCAGTGACAATGTTGTTATTGAGTCGACCAAAGCATTAACCAGTGGCCCGAGTGACAAAGGCTCCGTACAAGAGTCAGATCCCGTGTCGGTCAAGGCATCTCAACCACTAAAAACTTCAGAATGTAGCGGAGATTGTCAATGTCGATGTCATTGGAGGAACCAAGAGTACCGAGGCTATTCCTGGCTGCGACCTTTCTTGGGCTCTTGGCTGGCCGAGATCCAGGGATGCAACAAAAGAGAATGCAGCGTGGAGGTTGATTGGACGGTAGCGCTCCAGTACTGGTTTCCAGAATGGTTTTGGTCTAGGCTATTGTCCCTTCGAGCTGCATACGACGGCAAATCTGGCCTCAGCACCGCGTTATCATTGAGTCGTTCGAGGATACTTAAACACAAGAAGATCATGAACTGGGCCGGGAACCCAGAAAAAGTGCGAAGGGAGATTGAAAATGGACTTCAATGTTGCCTAAATGACTACATTGATACTGGGAATGCCCTAATTGAGGTAAGGGTTTTGAGGGTGCCGTGGCGTGCTTCCATTGCTAACGGCTTTGACTGCAGTGGATGATTTACCAAGGCTATCTTGACAGCGTCGCACTCTTATTGGAGTTATGGAAAGATCTGTTATCGGATCAAGGGCTCCCGAGGTCTGCTCGTAATTCTATACTTGACGTAGGCCCGCGCTGACATCTCTCAGACGTGTTGCATATGCGATCAATTGGAGACTGGAGGAGGACAAGGCTTTGACAGAGAATGAGGCCCAACTACTACATCATGTCAAGTCATTCATACATGACTACGGGCCGGATGAGACAAAGACAAAAGTGCACGATGCGATAAGACGAGGAGACGAAGACGATCTACGACAAGCACTGCAAGATCGGCCGTGGGAAATTACCGAGCTCGATTGCACTGGAAGGGCCCCAATACACCTTGCAGTACAATATAATCGAGCCCAGGCCCTTCAGGTGTTGATTGAGCGCGGTGCAGATGTCGACCAGCAAGATTCACAGAATCAGACTCCGCTATTATGGGCCACACTTGGCGACAACTTTGAGTGCCTGCCCCTGCTGCTCAAGGCAAATTGCCGCGTGGATAATCGGGACGACTGGGGCAAGACTGCATTGCTTTTGGCTGCTGAGGAGGGCTCACCCAGGACTGTGGACTCGTTGCTCGCCGCTGGAGCATCCCCAGAAGCATCCAGCCACGGAGGCAGAACAGCATTGCACCATGTTACATCGGCCTCTGTAGATGATCATGAAGCTGAAGAGGTTGTCAGGTTACTTTATGCGAGTGGAGTTGCACTGGATGCACGAGACGACAACGGAAGGACTCCAGTTCTCGCAGCGCTGAGACGCAACAACCTGCCGGTTCTAAAAGCTCTCATCGAAGCTGGTTCTTCGCTCTATTCCATCGACAAGTTCTCACAAAACATACTACATTATGCGGCCCTACACGCCAGTGCCGATGTATTAAACTATCTCTGCAAGTTGGGTCGTCTCCGCGGCGTCAGCTCGGGGCTCTCTGATGTATCTGGGCGCACTCCGCAAGACGCATTCCAGTGGACGATAGAGGCTGAGGACTTAGAACTGGCCAATCCATTACGGAGACCCGATCCCACGGAGCAATTGGTTTTTGCTCGGCTACTTGCGCTTCACAATGATCCAGATACTCCACTGCTTGTCCTGCTGCGTGCCATGGAGAGGGCAGACCGGGTAACATCAACAGACATTCTTACAAGTTTGATCAACGATAGAAAAGTAAGCCATCAATATAGCGTCGCCAAGTGGTATCAAGGAATACTGGGATTTGTCGAAGATGAACGCTGGGACTTGGGCATCGACCATATCCGAAGCGATCTGGATGATATATCCGCGGGCCACCAGACAGGATTGAGGGACCTCTTTTGGGTTGATCATTCGGAGCCTGGATGGGATCCTAGAGAGAGTTCAGCGTCGAAAGCTTCATTGGGCGATGATGATTCAGATGCCGACCAAGAAAGCTTATTCCAGCAATCTAAAGGAGAGGGGGACGGGAAAACGCCTGCTGGTACAGTTCGCGGTGTGACCAGTGTTACCCAACCCCCAAGATCTTCACCTATACCAGTTTCCCTTGAGATATCCCCAACCGCCGATGACCTATCGGTAACCTTTACAAACCTACCCCCCAATATACGGAAACGTTCGATCAACGATGGTAGAGATGATCAAGATGATCAGTCAAACTATCAAGATTTCGTCGAACCAGAACCCAGAACAAGCCACCCCGCGGCAGTGATAGGTAAGGTTGAGATTGCATCCTGCTGGGTAGAGCTTCACTTGTTGACTATTGGACGAGCGTTCCCAGCTACATTGCCAGAGTTGATTGACACTGTATTCTGCAGGCTGCTGCCAGAGTCGGAACCTCCTGTGCCTTTTGGCATGACGCGTATCCGATGGAAATGCGTAGCTACCCCCATTTGTACCGACTCACTTGCACGTCTGACGTCGGACTTAGATTTGCGGCGATGACCTATTCGATGATTTTGTCGAGACCAGACCTGGCTCCCTGGAAGAACTGCAGCAGAGCTTGCGCGAAATGAACATGCCACAGGCCTCTAAGCAGCGATGGACCAACTCAATCTTGCCAATTCCCGGTAGATGGTTAGTTACCGTCGGTTCTTGGATCAAGCACGGTATCATGCAAGCCGTAGGGAAAGGGAACCCATCCAGCAGTTCGATCCCCTTTCACTCCCAGGGCACAGAGTTCCAGCCGTATCATCCCCCCTCACAGGAGATCCTACACCTCCTCCTTTGCATTGACAAGGGAGAATCCTTAACAAGGCTGCACCAAGAACGCCTTCAACGTATCACCGGGGATCGAGACCTATTCCGCTTTCTCAGAGATCAGTACTACAGGCATAGGAAGTTTACCTCACGCTTCACCTTGCGAACTGTCAGAAACTTGTCACTGGCAAGAGTATGCCCCTACACCAACGGTCTCCCCTTCAACTACCTTGCTAACCATCCCAAAGTTCAGAGTAGACGCCAACTGTTTTGCCGGAATTCATGGCCATGGCGACGTCTGTGGGTCTCAATGTGTATGCCTTCCCCCAGTAGAGAGAGTGGAATCCGACGAGTATCGCTGCGCGCCCGCACCCAAAATTGAGCTTGGCTATTTCCCGGCGATTGGGCCACGGGAATTGTTACATTACTTTAAAAAGCCGCATGACTTTGACAGCCCCCAGCGGACTTTGTTGAATCAAATACCGAAGCGGGCTTGCGGGCAATTGAGAGCGTCGCAGGATGCAGCTGAACTTGGCTGGGGTTTGCATTTCGAGGAAGGATGGCATTGGAGAACTGTCTATTTTATTCTAGTTGTATTTGGGGCGATAGCAAGTGTTGTTTTTGGAGTCACTTGGTCGGTTACGAAAGGAGATATCCAAGGGGCGTTTGCGATTACGGGCGTCTGGTTGGGGTTGGGGCATTTGGTGCTTGGATACATTGCGACTCGAGATAGCTGATCTCACCGCTATCTGAATTACGCCACTGCTCTGTCAAGGACAGATGGCTTTGACAACAAAGAACATCGTGTTTAGGCAATAACGCTTTTGTTGCTGCGCTTATTCATATGTACCTTGACTTGATGAACGTTTCTATATACAAGAAGGGAAAATCCGAACAGCCATAAACTGCATCTCTAGGCCACAGTGGCGCCAGTAACCTCAAGTGTGTAGTCAAGGCCCTTGGAGACCTCGGCGCTGAGGTTGAAGCCGTCGTATTCAATAGGCTCAGCGGGAGCATTGGCAACAACAACGCTGACCTGCTCGCCATCCTTGACGGAGACGGAAGCAGCACCGTTGGCAAGAGTCACGTAGGACGACTCACCGCCCTCACGGTAGACAACAACAGTGGCGACAAATTCGGCGTCAGAGGAGACCTTGACAGAGACCTCTCCACCTGAGGCGGTGAGAGGGATGATGTTGGCACCCATGTAGCGGGGCTGGCGGTCAGACTTGGGCTTGTAGCCGTTGCCCGAAGACTCGACGTTGTCAAAGTTGATGCTCTCGCGCTGGCTGAAGAAGACTTGCTGAGCAGAGGGGTGGCCGATGTCAACGTAGGCCATGCGAGCCCAGTAACGACCAACGATGTCGCCGACGGTGGCGTTCTGAGATACGCGGGCGAGGACATGGAGAGGGGTTTCGTTGCTGCCCTCCTTGTACTGGACCATCATCTGGCGAAGAGTGTCCTGACCAAGACCAGCAAAGTCGTCGGGGTTGTTGGTGAGGTAGGTCAGGAAAGGCCAGGCCTGGTAGTAGTTGCCAGAATCGGCGGTTCCATCGACAATAACCTGGTGAGAGTCACCGAGAACCTTCTGCAGCTCGATCTCGGTGTCAGTGACCTCTTGGTTGTGCTTGGATCGGGCATCGGCGCAGATATCGGAAGTCTTGTAGGTGTCGGCGACCCAGTTAGCGAGGGTTTCCCACCAAGCTCCCGTGTTGCTCTGGTCGACCCAGGTCTTCTGGTGGTAGTGAAGGCCGTGGCCGTACTCGTGCACAGTGACGCCAGGAACGGCAAGGTAGTCGTTTTGGACCTCGAGCCAGGCCAGCCCGCTCTCGGCATCCGAGTGCATGACACCAGCGGCATTCTCCAAAACATCAACCGAGTAGACATTGGTCTTGTAGAGAGTAGAGCCGGTGTCGCCGGCCTCGTTGAAGGATAGACCGGGAGAGCGCCACTTCAGGGTTCCAACGAAGCAGTCGAAAGCACCCTCGAGCATCTCGAGGGCCTGGCTCACTGAATCGGCATTTCCACCGTAGACGCGGAAGTGAGCAGAGTCCTTGAAGTTGCTGCCGCCAGGGCCAACGTTGGTGTTCACAGTGTAAGTTGCGTCTGCCGCCGGGGCATCAGCAACTTGGGTCGCGGCCTGAGGAGCGGCGTGGACGCTAACGGCCAGCAGGCTGAGAGCGGCAGTCTTTCGGTTGAAGAGACCCATGATGGACAAACGAACGTGGAATAAATAAGGTTAAAAATAAGGTAAAAGAATGGAAGTGAATTCAAGGTGCTTAATCGACTAGACTAAACATACTCTAGACAGCACGCCGGCCCTCTTTATATGCCCTTGTTGGTTGTCAAATACCGGACGACAGTTTATTAGAATCCGGAGAGCCTATTGGTGGACTATTCGACGTTCTTGGCATAGTTTCGGAAACACGTTTCAGGGCCTGGGAGCGTGGAGACAAGTCCAGAAGCGAGTCCTTTGGCGTACGATACGAGAATGGGTCTATTAGGCCCTTCCGAATAGAGACGGAAAATCGGGGGCTTTGATTGCAAAGGGGACATGTCATCGTTTCACTCATCGGGATATTCCATTTTCCTCCGCTCTCGATGGAGAGTGTTGATAGTTTAGGTTTGATCGAGGAGGTTCGCATAAAACGAACGATCCCCCGAAAGTGCCGAATACAACAGTTGGTCCAAAGGGGAAACAACAACAAGGTCGTCATGAACAAAAGTAGTGTCAAAAATTAAACCTATCTCGACGGGCATGTTTCATCCCGTGACTTTGACTCATGATCATCACGTCATTGCCGATAATTACCCGCCAGGTCATCACGCAATGACGGCCGCCTCAGAAGCGGAACATGACTCCGTCTCACCACCGCAGGACGTCTTGAGCGACTTGATCAGTGAAGATGCCTCCGGACCAAGTAGACGATGTTGCAAGCCAGCAGCCGCTTCTGTCTGAGCAGCGCGAGACAGAACATGACGAACAAGCTGCCGAGCACGGGCCGGCGCGCGAGGTCCGGGGGACCTTCACGCGAAGCCTTGGCGCGGTGGAAGCATTCGGCATTGTCGTGAGCATCGTCATTGGCAGTGGAGTCTTTACGTCGCCGGGGTCAATCGACACCAATGTCCCGTCACCCGGCATCGCCCTTGTGATCTGGCTGGTTGGAGGCATCCTGGCGTGGACCGGAGCCACAACTTTCGCCGAACTAGGCACGGCCATCCCGGGAGAAGGTTGGGATTTTCACGCGTGTTACAAGAGCATTCTAACATTAGTCAGGCGGCGTTCAACCGTATCTTCAGCACATCTTTGGCGATGTCTGGGGCTTCCTTGCAGCATGGACCTGGATCGTTGCCGTCATGCCCGCCACCCTTGCCATTCTCAGCATCGTCTTCGTTGAAAGCGCCTACTCCGCTGCCGGCGTCGTCGATGCAGCCGGCAGCATCGAGCACAAGTTGCTGTCGGTCCTGGTTCTCATCATTATGAGCGTCGCAAACTCCATCAGCACAAAGGCCAGCACACGTCTCAACAGCTTCTTTGTGGTGCTCAAATTCCTTAGCATCTTGGTTGTGGTCCTCGCTGCACTTGCTGTGGTAGGCATCCACGCCTCGCACCCCGACCGCGATGTTGGAGGACAAGACTGGTTCAAAAAGTCTTGGTTTGCTTACAGAAAATCCTACAACCCAGATGGCAGTGAGACCGACTGGAGGAAGCTGGGCCAGTGGGAAATCTTTGGCCACTACTCAGCTGCGCTGTACGCAGCGCTATGGGCGTATTCGGGCTGGGACAAGGCGCGTTTTGTTCCAAGTTGCGAAAGTCTCTTCCTAACAGATGTTTCAGGCGATCTATGTCTCAGCAGAGCTATCCCAGCCTGCTAGGCAGCTTCCACTTGCTATCAACACCTCGATCCCAACAGCCATCTTGTGCTTCCTTGCCGCCAACGCCGGATACTACATTCTCCTCCCGTGGAACGTTGTCTCCACTACTGACAGCGTGGCTGTGGTAAGTTTCAAAACTATTGTTCAAAGGCCGAACGCGAACAAGTGACTGATCGGGTTGTCCACCGCAGACTGCCATCACGCGTCTCCTAGGCCGCGGGTTCGGTATCGTAACGGCAATTCTCATCTGTCTAGTTGTTGCGGGCTCTTTGCTGGGCAATTCCTTTGTGGCGAGCCGCATGACAGTTGCCGCAGCAAGGAAGAGCTGGATCCCAGGCTTCTTCACCACTGTTGGTCGAATTGGCTGGAGACAAAACTCTGATGAGGACACGCGCTCACCAGACGAGTCAGCCAAAGAAGCTTCAGACGCGCCGATCAACGCTGTCATTCTGTCGGCACTTCTCGCCACGCTCTACATCCTCTTTGGCAACTTCCGAGCTCTTTTGACTCTGAACGGTCTCGGCGAGTATTCCTTCTTCTTCCTTACGGTTCTTGGCGCCGTCATCTTGCGCTACCGTGAGCCAGACCTCTATCGACCTTACAAGACCTTCTCCATCAATCCTCTATTGTTTGTTTTGGTCAGCGGTTTCGTTGTTGTTCGAGGAGCTCTGTTTGCCCCAGTTCAAGCTGTCATCATCATCGTCATCTGGATTTTGGGTCTCATCTTTTACAAGGCGCGACAGTACTGGGCGACCAGGTAGGTTGTTTCAGCGCCACAGCAGGACTTCGGTGTGTCGCTTCAGAGAGATCAGATGGCAAGCTCAGTTTTCTCAAGAACGAGCTATGCGGGCTTCTTCAGGGCGCAGGGTTAATGAGCTTAGATTCATCGAGCCTACGATGAGCTTGAAGTTCGACCAGATTAGGAACAAATGTCCTCGGAATATTTTTCATGTCATTACAGCCTTAATAGTTTTAGAGTTTGCGTCTCGACGAATGTTTTTATGGTGATTTAGCATTAATTCTCGAGTCTCTTTCCCACCTTAACTATGTATATAGACTGGTTCGAGAAGGCGATCGCCTTATAGGGCATCTTACAGCGTTCATACGACATGCTTGTGTACAGCCAATTGTTTATAGATAGGCATCCAAGGGCCTTCACCTGTGATGTCCGGCGCATTTAAAACACTCACCCAATGAGACTAGGCTCGATGACGCAAGTCAGGTAGTAGGGCTACTTATGCAGGTAGGATTGAACTTTGAGAAACAAATGCGTCTCTTGGACCAGTCACATCAAGGAGTGCATCCACAGTTCTTCAGATATCCGGAGATGAGATGGAGATACTATCTCGATACGGAGTGAGTGGTGCGTAACCAGGAATCCGGGTATTCGGCGCTTCGCTTGGGATGTCGCGCAATGGCGGTCGAAATGGCATCATCACGGCCGACCATTGATTGGCAGCAGAGCTCGCAGATTCGACTAGTTTCAGCACAAGGGCCGTGGATAACGGCAATTAGCACCGGAAGTATGAATCCTACAACGAATTTGTTCCCCTAACCGAAGAGACACATGCCCCCAACCCCCACTAGTTGTTGATGTGCTCGCAAGTGATGTTGACGACTTGCTGGATACTAAAGCCATTTGCCGGGATGCATGACCAATGCATGGGACATGGATATCCCGCAGAATGATCAGCATAAGTTTGTGTCACTCCCGCTCTTGTCAGAACTTTGATGGCTCACGCAGGTCGCCGACACGATGTCCAACCCACCCACGAGAAGATGGTACCAGTGGTACTCGCCCGATGATACTCGTGAGGAAAAGAGACTGGTCTTGAAGCTTGACTTGCTGTTGGTTCCCTACGCGTTTGTGCTCTACTGGGTGAAATATGTCGACCAGACAAACATCAGTAAGTCGACATGTCAATTACCGGCGTCATCTACTGACCTCAGCCCAAGACAATGCCTATGTCTCGGGCATGGCCGAAGAACTGGGCTTCACCGGAAACCAGCTGGTCCAGTTCCAGACAATCTTCGTCGTCGGCAATGTCGTGGGCCTCCTCCCCTTCATCTACCTCTTCCCTCGAGTCCCAATGCACTTGTTGGTACCCAGCCTCGATCTAGGATGGGGCATTTTCACCCTGCTGCAATACCGTGCCAACAGTTACGCAGAGATCATGGCATATCGCTTCATGGTATCCATCTTCGAGGCGTCCTACTTCCCCGGCGTTCACTTTGTCCTTGGCTCTTGGTACCGAAGTGACGAAATTGGACGACGAGGTGGTATCTTTTACGTTGGTCTTACACTCGGTACCATGACTGCCAGTCTGCTCCAGGGCGCTGCAACAGAGTACCTCGATGGTATCAACGGTCTGCCAGGTTGGAGATGGAATTTCATCATCAACGCCGTCATCACTCTTCCTCTTGCATTCCTGGGCTACTTTGTCTGGCCCGGAACCCCGGATAAACCCAACCGTCTGGTAATGAAGAAGTCCGAAATTGTCCTAGCCAAGGAGCGACTTGAGCGGACGGAGTCGAAAGTGCAGAGCACCCCATTTTCCTGGACCTTACTCCGTCGCATTTTTACGAGTTGGCAATTTTATCTACTCGTGCTCTGGGACATTTTCTTCTTCAATGCGGGCTCGAATACTGCCGCGTTTTTACTCTGGATCAAGAGTCTCAACCGCTACAGCACGACGCGACTCAACCAACTCGGAGCCATCAGCCCTGGTCTCGGTATCTTCTTCGTACTTTTCATCAACTTCAGTGCCGATCTGTGGATTGGCAGGCCTGCAGCCATCACGCTAGCCTCGGCTTTTAATTTCACCGGTCTCGTCATCTTGGCAGTCTGGAATGTCCCCGAGGCAGCAAAGTGGTTTGCCTTTAGCGTAGGCTACTCATCCGTTGCGGTTTCATCGGTCCTCTATGGCTGGGCAAACACTATCCTGAGGCACAATAACGAAGAGCGAGCGTTGACGCTTATTCTTATGACGGCAATCGCCACATCGACCCAGGCCTGGATCCCGCTCCTCGTATACCCCACGGTTGAGGCACCTCGGTTCCCCAAGGGTTACGTCTACTCGGCTGTCATGGTTGTGTGTCTTGTTACTATGACTCAGGTCATTCGTATTGTCTTTGGAAGTCATGGGTAAGTTATAGCTGCTCGAAATTTTGAAAAGTGTCTCACAGTATTGTAGGGAAAAGGCGCGGTCACCTATCGAAGAGCCGACAGTTGTCGGGGATGACGGCTCGAGTGAATCTCATGGAACGCCAACTGACGGAGATGGTCGTAAAATTCTACAACCCACGACAATCTCGGTATAAAGATGTGTAGCACCATACCGGCCTAGCCATCGAGCGCTATGCGAGCATTTAAGGTCTCGGCGGAGTCATTCAACGGTCCGTTCGGGACGCGTGAATAGGCTCTTGAGGGAGGGAAAGCCAGGACTATCATATTGCTCAATTTCTATACCTCGAACTCGATCCCGCCAAAGTCCTCTTTCATTCTGCAGCTTGATATTGACATTTCCAAGGCATGAAATCCCCATGATATACCTCTTGCGGGCCGGCAATTCGGGTCCAGGCCGTTCTACTAGCCGTTCAACAACTCGCCATGCCGACACCTTGGTAGTGAGTCTGCAGTGTCTGTTCAACCCGTGAGATTGTTCAAGGCTTTCCTCAAGTCGATAATCAACGCGTAGATTCTTGATTGCTAAGCTACCGGCGGGATATGTAATCATCCATAACGTTCCCCGCATGTCCGGATGTCGTGATCGAGCGCATTATCTAGCGTCATCCCGCAACTACCGAGCCACCGCTCAGCCTATAAATGCGCGACTTCCGAACGTTTCAAACAAGCATACAACTACTCTTCCCGGTCTTGTCCTCAGAGCAACCAATTTGATTCCTTGAGCCCTCAGTCATCATGAGCCAGCCAAAACAACTGCACCTCACGGCGTTCATGCGGCCGGTGAGCTTGCACACCGGAGCATGGCGATATCCCGGCTCGTATCCCGACGCCAACTTCAACCTCACTCACCTCAAATCCTTCATCAAGACGCTAGAGGAAGCCAAGTTTGATGCCTTCTTCATGGCCGATCACCTTGCGGTCCTCAACATGCCCACCGAAGCACTCAAGCGCAGCCACACAGTCACATCTTTCGAGCCTTTCACGTTACTGTCAGCACTTTCAGTGGTGACGGAAAAGATCGGACTCGCAGCCACAGCATCGACCACATACGACGAGCCATACCACATCGCCCGTCGCTTCGCATCACTGGACCACCTCAGCAACGGCCGTGCAGCATGGAACATTGTCACAACCGGCAACCCCGAGTCATCCAAGAACTTTGGCTCCGAGATCCATCTCGAGCATAGCCAGCGTTACAAGCGAGCCAGGGAGTTCTACGATGTTGTTACCGGCCTCTGGGACAGCTTTGCAGACGACGCCTTTGTCCGCGACCGTGAAAGCGGTGTTTTCTTTGACCCTGAAAAGGTGCATGTTCTGGACCACAAGGGCGATAGCCTTCAGGTAAAGGGTCCTTTGAACATTGCACGACCTGTCCAGGGATGGCCTGTCATTGTTCAGGCTGGTCAATCTGAACCCGGGAGACAGCTGGCCGCCGAAACAGCCGAGGCTGTGTTCTGCTCCCCCAGGGATATTAAGGTTGGCAAGGAACTGTATGCCGATATCAAGGGTCGTGCCAAAGCTGCAGGGCGGAATCCCGATCATCTGAAGATTCTCCCAGCTGCACTTATCATCATTGGCGACACTGTGGAAGAGGCAAAGGCAAAGCGGCTTAAACTCGATAGCTTGGTACACTACGACAGCGCAATCGCCTCGTTGTCCGTTGCACTGGGGTCTGATGCATCTGGCTTCGACCCCGACGGTCCTCTACCTGAGGATATCCCAGACACAAATGCCAGCAAAACAGGTCGTGAAAGCGTCTTGAAGCTTGCGCAAGAGGAAGGTCTGACTGTCAGACAGCTGGCGCAGCGATATGGAGGATACTCTGGCCTTGCTTTTGTGGGTACGCCAGAGACCGTTGCAGATGAGTTGGGTAAGTGGCTCCATGAGGAGGCCGCTGATGGATTCACGGTGACGTTTCCTTTCCTACCTCAAGGCTTGGATGATGTTGCGCATCGTCTTGTACCTGAGCTGCAACGACGCGGTCTGTTCCGCAAAGACTACGAGGGAACTACGCTGAGGGAACACCTGGGTCTTCCCAGACCGGCAAATAGGTTCTTCTAGGAAACATGCAAGGGATTTAGACGTCCACAGTCAGTTATGAGCCTTTAATATCAGATAGAGCTTGTCTATTAATCCGCCCACCTTCTTGGAGACCTCATGTGCAAACGACCAACGCCTTAAAGAGGTCAGCGTGAGCCAGTGCAAAGGCAGGGCAGAAAAAACCACAGATATCAGAATCGTCTACCTAAATTTAAACGCCTCTTTAGGCTGACGAATGTACCATGATGTATTATGTTTTCAATAGTGTTTTGGATGATATGCTCATTCCCCAACAACGCTCAGCCGTGTGCCACTCAATCTCGAGCTACTTCTCTTCCTAAGTCTCGCTCTCTCGGGTGCCGGTTCTGGTGCTGAATTTCCCGCATCAACCTGCCCTAGTCCCTTATTGAACAAGTTGCCCAGCTTGCTCCGGCGTGATTCTCTCCGGTCTGTCCCAACCAGTTCCGTGGCAGGAGGTTGTCCTTCCCGCCCTTGATGTCGATATTCATTCGGGTGGTAAAACTGCCTATTCTCGATCTCGTAGCGACCTGCGTCAATAGCTGCTTGGTTCTTATCCATGGCCTGTGTATTTCCGCCAAAGTGTTTGTCGACGGTCGAGTTGAGTGTTCCGCGAAGGGTCTCACCGGCGCCCTAAGCAGTACGCATCGGTATTAATATTCTACCTTACTTATTGAAGATTACCTACGTGAATTCCAGCAGCAGCAGACTTGAGATTTTGTATCGTTGATGGTTTCTCCAATGGAGCCTGTTGTTGTGGTTGCTGCTGGGCCGGGTTGGAGAAAGCGTGGTTTTGCGGCCACGGCGAAACAGTCGTCGGGCTGACTTCGCCAAGGTTGGGGGATATTTCAGCAGATCGCCTATTTGCGCTGCGCTCAGGTATGGGCGGACCATTGTCGACAGGAGTCTTCATCGACATTGGATCACGCGGGGGGATGATTCGACGACCTGGTGTCTCCAAACTCTGGCGACGACCCGGGGGAACCATGTTTGCTGGCCCGACCGGCCTAGGCTGAGGCTCTGGCAGTTGAGGCTGGACCACATCTGGCGTCACATCTTGATTGCTTGTTGTTGGGAGCTCCATGGGCGCACGAGGCTCCTCGATTGTCGATGTCGTCCCGTTGGAATTGGTCACTGTCGTCGTAGTTGTTGTGGTGGTTGTAGTCGTCGTAACGGTCTGTCCAGTGTTGGGATTTGTATGAGTCTCCCGTTTGATTGTCGGACTGATCCACGACGATGGGTTCTGATTGTCTGGAGTCTTGCTGTTGCCATTGCTGCTCGACTCGCCGCCTGTCGTTGTGAGCGAGTTGTTGGGCTCACTGCTACCGTAGGTGGAATCGCCCGAATTCCCAGCCAAGTCGACAGCTTCTGGGCTCTTACGCTTGTCCTTGTCCTTGGAGGAGCTGAATACCTTCTTCCATTTAGAGCGCTTTTCCTTTTCTTTGAAACCCCCTGGGTCTTCTTGTGTCGACATGGTCGTCTTGGGCAGTCAAAAGCCTCGGTCAATTGATGTTGGATATGGCGCTGAAATGTGGTGAGAGGCGGTTTTTGGCAATAAATCGTCATGATGGAGGCGGTCGTCCAAATCAGGCTTGCAAGGGGATATGCGCGGTATGACGGTCGATGAGATCATTCATCAACCGCTGTCACCGCACAGCCACCGCCGATCAGGGATATCTTGGGAACACGCTAAAACACCAGAGGCTAGTTCGACTACTGCATCAGCCATTGTGGTTGATAATAGGCGTCACTGTGGCTGAGGTCCAATGTCAATGCAACCCTGTGCCAGGTTATTGCTAGAGGATTTTTTGTTCATGATCTAATACATACACATGCTATCTTTTCTGGTCACTGGTAGAAGAAATCAGTACTCAATCAGATCCATCAGATGTTATGGATTCAACATTTAGTATTATAACTCTACTGCCTTCAGACAGATGGTCAGAGGAAGCACCATAGCAAAAGAACACATTCTCTACACAGCATATAGCATTTTGAATCAACCCAATTCCCCGCAACACAATAACCTTGATATCCACCTAATGCCTTTGATTCATCGGGATGAGACGGACTTGCGCTGCCACTCTGGCAGAACCTATACACACCAATCTGTGTTGAACTGCAGAGTGATACATGCTCGATAAGAAATGCCAATGCAGGAGCAGCGTAAAAGAGTAGCTGTTCAAAAAGTCAGGAATGTACATCTTCCACCAGCCCGGACACGACGGTTGGATAATGGCTCGGCCCAGTGCGAAGAATCGATGAGCCCCTTGGCCAATCCTGCAATCAAAGGCATCTAGGCTAGCTTCGTGCGCATGAGTTGCTGCGCACGGGCTCATGAACTTGCTCATTATTCGGGGCTATCCCTCCAAACGAGCCGCTGCCCAGGCTTTTTTTTCTTTCACTTTTTCATCCTATCTCTGGACAGCTGTTCCCAGAGAAAGATACTCGAGACATCGCACATCCAGCATCGGCCCTCCGTCTACACCATCTCGAAAATCCAGGGCTAAGCCAGCGGGAGCCAAATTGTCTGTGGCTGTCCTCTGTTCCAAGACGCCATGAAAACGTCACATCCAACAAAAGGAAACATCTGGATTATTTTTCCTCACCGTCTGAGCGTGGTATCGTCACGGTATCAAACCCCCAGAATATAAGTTGGATTAGATTCGCAGGTTATTTTCAACTTCCTCCCACTCGCACCATCTACACTCAACTTTCCCACAACAACCCGGCATCAACATCTCAGCATCTCCCTCAACTATCCTCACAGCCGAAAACAACGCCTCCCACCAAACCGCGACCATGCCTAGCCCTTGGCCTTGCGATGACCGAGAGGTCATCGACCTCCACAAGGTCATCGACCTCCACGCAATCCGCAATCCCAGCATGACCCCCGACCTTGTCTACAAGGATCGCAACTTTTATTTGAACCACCAACTTATCAAGGCCTTGAAGAGGAAGGCTGACTTCCCCAAGGAAATTGCCTATATCACGAGCATGGACAAATGGTATGATATAGCTGACAACAGCTACCAGACTTCTGACGAATTGGCCATCATCGAGGCCACTGCCAAGGAGGTTGTCTCCGGACTTCCTGATGGCACCACCATTATTGATCTCGGAGCTGCGAACTCGAAGAAGTTCGAGCCGTATGTCCGTGAATTCCTCGCCCAGGGCAAGACTTGCACTTACGTTGCTCTTGACCTTAGCCAAAATTCTCTCAATGCTCAGATAGCCAATGCCAAGAAGACGTTCCCTACTGTCAAGGCTGTCGGCCTGTGGGGAACCTTCGAGCATGGCGATCATTTCTTCGATGAAATCACTGGTACTCGCCTCTTCCTTTCTCTTGGCTCGATCTTTTTCAACGCCCCTGATGAGATGTGCCGTGATCGCTGCATGCAGTTTCGTTTTCAACTTCAAGGAGCTGACTGTCTGATCGTTGGTCAAGACGGCCCCTCTGATCATGAGAGCGAGCGTTCTCATGCCAGCTACAATACCAAGGAGTACGACGCCTTCCTTACTTCTTACCTCAACGCCATCCAGCTACATGAAGCCGGCAGCGACTTCGGCATCAACGCTGACGCCAAGCTGGCCTGGTCGTACGAGAGCAAGATGGACAAGTCCATGCACTACTTCGAAGTGACCGCTCAGCGCGACTTGGATTTTGCGTTCTTGAGAAAGAAGGAAGATGTGGGCTTGCTGGAATCGTTGGAATCGATGGCAAGAGTGCAACAGCCGGGCGCCGTCGGGCAGGCCGTCCATGAAATGATACGCATGTACCGTAGACACCATCATCCCGACTTCCCCGAAATGAAGTTCGAGGTCGTCCATGTCGCCAAGGGAACTATTTTCAAGATGTTCAAGTCCTGGAAGCGTGGTGAGCGTGAGATCCACGAGATGGCCGAGAAGGGGGGTCTTGTCATCAAGACCCTCGGCAAGGCTGAGCACAGCGGTATGCGCCAGTACCTCATCAAGACCAAATTCTAAGCTGGTAAGTACTCAGCCACGCCCTCTACACCTTCCACACCACAAAAGTGGTGATTCTCCATTGTGGTTTTCACTTCGCAATTTGAGACTTGGCCAGACATTGTCCCCATCAACAGTGTCATGTCCGGGTTTTTAGACCTATGGGCCTTTTCGACTACAATCTAGGCCTGGCACTTTTATACTTTTGACACCGGGTCTGGAAGCCTATAAAGTGAGGTTTTGGGATATTTTTGTTTTCGACTCGGGGTATTATCCCTGTGGAGATCCCCATCGATGAGGAGGTGTTGCCGAGCTTAGTTGGAGGGGAGGGACTATCTACGCGCCTCCCCTCCGTCTACCGGTTCCGATTCCTGTGACTGGGAGTAGGCAGGTCCATATCGCAAATTGAATTCGTGCTTCCTTGGAAGCTATGCATTCCATCGTGTTCTTGCCTCCCGAGTGATGATAGTAGAGCTGGGACGCAGGCGGGTCCTCCACCGGAGCTGGCTTGCGGCTCATCCCATAGGCAGACACCAATGGCGACGATGAATATCTCTCTTCCATTCTCGAGATTAGCCCAGTTCCCAAGACGAGATGGTTATATGCAAAGTTAAAGCATCAACGGGTGACTCTTTGTCAGGAATTGTGGCGGCTTATCTGGTAGCTTAATCGAAATTTAGAGTAGATCATGATCTCAATCAAGGACATAGTGTGACAGTTTAATCAGAATACTCAGGCCTGTTTGGGTGGTCGATGCGACTTTCTTTATATAGGCTCACGAACATCGCTCAGAACTGAGTTCTGGCTCTTTCTGTGCCTGCAATGCAGCCGGGACACGATGCCGTTGGGCAACTATGGTCGCATCGAGTCTTTGATGTTAGAGATATAGGAAGACACGGTGTTCTTTTGTTCTGAAAGCAAGTTACCATTGAGGAAGTAGCCACAATTCACATTGTTCCCATGGCATGGCTGGCACCTCATCTTTTCGCCATCAGCTAACCCCGCCGTTCCATTCCTTGCCTCCGCAGTCAAGGGCAGCTTGCCTTCACAATGACAAAGATCACAATTAACATGCCTGGAGGATCTCCTCTGCACTCACATACTTCTTTATCCAACCTCATGGGATAACCAGACCCCCAAACAGTCCTTCAATATTGAGAGGAAGTTTTCCGGGCGCAGATCTAAATGTATCACATCGCAACTGTGTATGTACGCGATCGACTTGTCCACTTGTCAGCATCATTTCTCGCGGGTGAAAGAGGGTAGAGAACTGTGTTCTTTTGCTTCTGTGTTTCCTCTGATCCCTCTGAGGGTGGTGGAGTTATTGCTATTATAAGTCTGCCACCTTCAGGTCAGAGGAATCACAATGGCAAAAGAACACGGT
>JABFFE010001760.1:0-14361 GCA_013623625.1 Fusarium setosum
GTCAAAAATTGAATATATAATCGATGCCATTAATTTTAGCTCGAGGAGGAAAGAGGGCGAGGGAATTCCGAGGTAGCCAGACGGCGAAGATGACTTATGTTGGCATGGGTTGCTGGAGCTGTCACCTGTTACCGCCCATCACACTACAGAACTACACCAGGGCGTGTGCATTCAATACACAGCACATTATCTCAAGGAGCTGCTCGATGCAATATGCTCCATAGCCATTGATTTGAGCAATACCGACAAAGTCTCCCATGGGAACAGTAGCCAGCATCCAGTGCAAAGTGGCGGTGGCCTGTAAACGCAATTAGCAGCGCTCATGTTCCTGACCGAGGCTCTGGTAGCATGCCGGCCTTGAGCCACCAACCAACAACACTTTCATCAAGTCAAAGGGAAAGAAGATTGTAGCATCCGGGGGCGGCCAAGGTGACCAGACCTGGAGCTCAATAGGCACCAAGAGCGCTCCAAAGACACAACTTCACTAAGCTCTGCGACGTTCGAGTCGGCAAAGCTTCACACTGGTCGGACTGTAGCACAGGCTTATAATCTCAGATTATTACTCTCTGGTCCCAACGTCTTGAGAGGGAAATGTATTGAACGCGACCCTCGCGGAAAAAGCAGACGTCCAACATAATAACTGCTGGTCCTTGAGAACCGCCTTGAAGAAGGCCTTGTCTTGACGGTCGCTAACGTCTACACTGCGACGTCTCCAGCATCCACCTCCCAGCAATAGTAGATCCCATTGTCTTAAACAAAGACCGAAAATTAAAAAAAGCAAAAAAAAAAAAAACGAAATGAATTGCAAACGACGTAAAAGTTCAGCCGAAATAACCAGCCGACCATGGTCGGATTAATGCGTCAAGTAAAACGAGAACACAGAAACAAGCACACGACAAACGCCAAGAAATAATGGCGACGCGGGAATTCGATCATAGAACCGGGTCCCATATTCGCATCCAAGTCATTTACGTCAAGCGTAGATATCCTCCTGCTCCTTCTTTGATGTCGCTCCGGACATTGTCTTGATCGAGGCTGGGATTGTCGACCTGGCTGTCGCTGACAAGATCCAGTTGCTCCTCGGGGGTACAGTAGCGTAAGGCCTTGTCGAGAAGGTCCTGCGGAATATCCTTGCCGTTGCTTTTGTGCTCGTCAAATCGGCCGCGTAGGTTGCTCATGAAAGCTTCGCGGTCGCCGACGACTTGTCTATCGAGCAGCTCCCTAGCTTCGCGATCCTTCTCCTTCAAAGCCTTGTTGAGCGACGACGCATACCTTGCAAGGTTGACCATTGATAGGTGCTGTCCAGCACGTTCCAACTCTTGACGAGTACGGTCATTCTGCAGGCCAATGAGTGCGACAAAGAGGTCCTCACGATCCTCGACCGTCAACGAAGAAGAATGCACCCGGAGAACATTGATAGTGTCTTGAAGCAGATTTCTGGTGCACACCTGGATCTCCTCACCTGGGTGTATCTCTTCCCACTCCAGCTCTGTCAAGTCATGGATACCGAGCCGAGAAAGCTTGGCAATCCACTCCGGGGCATACTCGCCGCACCACCAGAGAATGTTATCCTTGAAGCTTGACGGAAGAACCTGGAAGGTCTTTTCGTTCAAAAAGGCTTCAACGGCGGTGGCGAGGCTCTCCTGGTTGTAGCCAATGACGCGGATCTTTGCCAGAACATCTTGACCTTGGTCTAGAGCCTGCTGTCTCGTCAAACTTCTGTGGACCCGGAAGTTGGTAGGATCTTTCAACGTGATGCTGGGACATGGAATGTTGTTGTCGTTGAAGTTATCGTCGGGCTCTTCAAATGTCGGTGCGGCGCGGAGGATGGGAAGCTTCTCGTGGATGAGCGTTCGGTATTTGTTGTATTGGCTCGGTGGTCCTGTTGTAAGGTGCCAGACCTCTTCAATACGGTCTAGGCGAGGGCGCAGGCTCGCCGCATCATGGACGACAACAAACGGGCTATCCCCCGTGTGCTGGTACACCCGGACGGCAACACCTAGCCAGCTGATGACTCTATGAGTCGTCAGCATGGTCAGGATGTTGCCATCCGGGTGCGACAGGACCACCTTTCGGTAGTTGAGGAGCATAACAAGCTCGATGATGACCGGTCCCGGAAGACAAACTGTCTTGCCAGTAAGCTCGTGCAGAGAAATCGCCTCCGCGCAGGCAGCTTTTATGGCCTCATAGCGGTCATAGAAGCTCAAGGTGTGTGTGTCGAGCAAACGTCCTTTGACGAGCCTGTCAACGCAGACCTCCCAACAACCCAGCGCGTCCCCACGGATTAAATCTATCTCGCCGAGGACATCATCCACCATCTTCCGAATCACTTGTACCTTGTGTGCTTGGGTCAAAGCTGTTAGCGGCAAGAGGGGAAATCTATCGACACCGTATCCCGACAGATCCAAAGGAACTGTCGGGTCGAAATCCAGGGCTAGATTATCGACGGAATCAAAGGACATTCTGGAAAAAATTGTGACTGATAGAATGGAAGCACAATAGAACCTAGATGAGGATTCGGCCGATAGGTTGCTGAAAGGAGAGTTGGTTGATGAGGTGTTTCCGACAGCGGCGGGCAAGCGCAGTATTTGCTATTCCTCGTAGTGCTGACTGAGTGAAGGATGAAAGGGTATAAAGTGTCGCGTTGAAAGATGAGTGCTCGCGCTGAGTGCAGGTAGAAAATGGTAGGGAAGAAGAAGGAGGAGGAAAGACCTTGGTCGAGATGCGAGGGGAGAGATTCATAACCGCATCGTAAGTGCCTCGCACTGGCAACAGCTGTCAGTACAGACCTCAAGGTTCACAAACAAACAGAACAAAAAAGCGGAAACAGGCATTGTTCAATCAACTCCATTATATGATCGGTCGGCATTGTAGTGGTCAGTCCTCTAACCGCCATGGCACTCCTATCGAGACTAGCCCAATGCATTCTCTCCTGATAGCCCTGTGTCATAGTATCGATTTCCAGGCGGCATGTTGTAGCATCTGGTATATCATGTCCAATCAGGAAAAGAGCCCATAATGTCCCCAGGATAGTTGTCTTTCGCCTCAGCATCCGAAACCAATCCAGCCCGTGGGCAGGTCGTGGTCCATTACAAGATCGTTAAATCTGTCAAAGAAGATAGCCGCATCCATAGCCTCGAGCAGGGACTAGAATCTTGCAAGTGGTCCTGTGCAAGGAAGGCCGTACCTTTCGCCTGTTGGCTTCGTATCCCGATCCCATCTCTGGATCCGAAACGTTCTAATCGACCACGATTCTATGCTCAGAAGGGGACTTTCTCCGTTTCTTTGCCCTGTATCTTAGACTTGATTGCCCTCGTGATGCCCTTCCGATCATGTTCATAGCTGGAATTTCTTTGGCTATCGGATGCTCGGATCTTTTCTTCGTCGACTGGTCAGCAGCTGGGACTTTTGCGCCTAAGTTGAACTCCTCGTCGAAAGTGTCGCAGTGAATATTGTTCAAGAAGTCCTTCTTGCTGGCTGGATCGCCATCAATTGACTCCCGTCGGTCGATGTTGACTAGGGAAGCCCGAGTTGGACGGGAAGTGGAAAATACAGGTCGACGAGTGTCCGTAACGAAGGCTTCAGCCTTGTATCATTCCCTTCAGCGTCATCCTCTCTGTTGTCATCGCCGGTGTTACTGGTATTGTTTCGGTCGAAGGTTCAAGAAATGTCTTGCGATCGAGAGGCGGTGATGTTCATGTCTTCGGGGATAAGAATCTGTTGGGCCTTGCTCGGCCTCGTCTGTGTCTTACCTTCTTACTGTTGTTGAAAGGCGAGCTGGGGGTAATCGCCCCGAATCAGCATGACTTGGAAGTGAAAGGAGCTCTTCTTTGCAGGTAGAGTAATGCTACTGCCTTTTCGCCGTGGGCGATGCTTGAGTTGGTGAGCAAGACATGATTCCGTCCGGGGGATGATGGTTAGCTATGATGAGCGGGCTCTGCATCCGATGGCGTCGCGGGAAATGCTGTTGCCGGGGTGAGCGATAGCTCCCGGTGTAAACATGACAGACGCAGACAGGCAGACAGTCACCAAGGTCAAGGCTTTGCGATAGCTGGGTCTTCCAAGGATGGGACTTGGAGAAGTTGTGTTCGATCGTGCTGCGTACAAGTAGAACAAAGAAGCATATTGCAAGGGACGCAAGTGCCGCACACTGGCTCGTCGAGCGGGGGTCTAGCTCAAGCCATCGTCAGCCTTTACAGGATTGCGTCCATCTTCCTCCCACCTGACCTGCCAGTGCAAGCGTTTATTTCCGTAATTCGATGGCATCACATCACAACACACCATGCCAGAGCTTTGCGATCGCGGGCCCTTATAGCACCGGTACTAGGCAGGCGTTGAAGCTGGCGCAAGAGGTTTTTCTGCCGTAGACTAGTAAGATACATTGAGGGGGCCATGTGTCTTAGTCCGCGACGGTACGATGGACCTTTTAGTAGTTCGGCAATGTCTGCCGCGATGTGGTAAGAGATGTGGGAAACAAAGGCAACCAGCTCAGATACCGAACACCGCACGGATGCGACAGGCTGGTAGAGCTGGGTGTGGCGAGCGTCAACAAGTCGGTCACGACCTTGAGGGAGGATACGATGTCACCAGCTTCAAATAACGGAAGTCATAAACAACTCGAAATATATTCGACGAAAGCACGTCGGCGACTCGGGGTAGCGGAAGACCGTTGCGACGTTGGTCAATGAGGCTAAGATGGCCCAGCGGGTGTCGGGACAAGGCCGAATGGTGGCTATGGAGCTGCGAGACGAGCTACTACCATCCGAAGAAGAGTAGAGCACAAATGAATTAGTTTTCGAATTAGATGAGACAGTGACACTCTAATGGATTTTAGCAGTGGACTCGGATGACGATGGGCTGTTGGATGGGCGACTGTTGGGAGATGGTGCTTTCAACAAGGCCGTCTCACATCTGGCAAGGTATTTGGGCCCGTTAGACAACACGTCCTGGCTAGCATAGAACAACTTGAGTAATCCTCTCCGCAGGCATCCTTCAAACCACGATGGGGGACATTGCACGAGCATGGATGTTGTATGAAGTCTTGGGTCCACCACGTTGGGGGCTCGTTCATCATCTCGCTCAGTTCCATTGTCAAAGACATCGGCTTCAGCCACCTCCGGGTTGGGATCAACAGTCCCATCTCCATAATCCCCGGTCAGGTCTCTATGACGGAATCATTAGAAGATGTTGTCTATCATTTCAGTATGGACGCGGATACGTCTGCCATTCTCAGTCTTACACGATTAGCCCATCTGTTCGGTGCATGGCGGCGCCTTCGTCGAAGACAGTTGCCTGAACATGCCCATTGTTGAAACTCCTGTGCGGCTTGTTGGCAACCATTATTGGCATTGTCGCAAGGAAGTTGTAGCACGGGGTGACAAGGCTAACCAGACACGCCATTTCTCAAGGGAGTGAACTTCCTTCCGCGTACCTCCTGCCTCTCAGCGTGCTATTCATCAGTTAAGTTGCCACGAGCGATCTTGACAAGGTCCGAGAAATTCTCAAAATCCTCTTGCCATACGCTGCCTTGTCCCCACCGCTATTCTCGACCCGACATCTCTGAGCTTTGGATCCAGGACATCAAAAAGAGCCGCAGAGTTGCGCTGATTAGCGACAAGAGGGACTTGCCATGCCCGTCCGGTGCTGAAGTGATACGAAACACTAAGAAAGGTTCGGAGAGATATCCTGGAAGCTATCGGAGCTTCGACAGGCAAGACTCACGTCCGCGAGGTAGTAACAAACATGCCGATAACCGGGGTATGGCCACGAGATGAAGCGTGTCGGCGTCGCCCGCCCGCGTGCGACACATCAAGGGCATGTCGGGTCCACGATGACGAAAAACACGCTTCTTTCAGAGCTCTGCCACCGTAGGTATAGTCTTCCTGGCTGCATTGCAGGAAGACTCAAATCCAATGGGTCCCGAGAGGTTATTTTTTGCCTCGCGCCCGCGGCAGAAACTTCGCAATGCCGCCGATGGTGTCTGTGAGCAGCAGAGTAGCTCAGTATGTCCAAACCTTATCGTTTGGAGTAGGCGTCGCATGTTCTGTCGAGCCCGAAACCGCTGTCTCGAAGTCGTTGGTGCTGTCTTTGTCGGGCATCTATCGTCGCGGCGGGGTCGCGTGTGTCACGATTGTTCTTGTTCTTGTACCGCGCCGTGGCGCAAGAAGTAACGCGCTCTTGTTTCGGGATCAAGGTCTCATCGCGCTTGTCCTTCTAATTGTACCTAAATGATGCTGTTAGTAAAGTGGGCTATTGCACGCCAGGTAGATCGACAACGGACTTACGTTGAGCCATATCCATCATAGCACATCGGATCAGTCAAGCATGCTCATGTGCGTGAAGCTCTCGATCCCCGTTGGTATTGAAATCGGGTCGGGAACACCCAAGTCATCTGGCAGAGTCAACGGCTCGGCTGTCATTTGTGTTGCACTTTGTGCTGTTGTGAGCAAGGATAGAGCGAATGAAGCGCCCTTCATGGCGAAGACTTCTTGAATGTGAGATAGGACCGATACCGAGCGAGGGACGTGGTTGCAAGGATGTAGGTGGACAAAGGTGTGAAGAAAGCAGCGAGCTGATTTTGGCGCAGCTTGGTGGTTTGTTTTTGCGTGGAGCTGAGAGGCCAGGCGCGGGATCGGCTAGTCGGTACCGACCAGCGCAGAACAGCGAAGTGAGAAGCGCTGTCAAAACGTAAAATCGTACAATGAGAGGTACAAGGAGAAAAATTAGAGATAAACGAATTGGAGGTCAGCTAACTTGATACTCCCCTGTCTAGGATACAGTGGTTGAGGTGGTTGCCATAACTACCTGTGACTTGACGGGCATCGTCATCCGCCTGCTTCTTTGTCCTCTAGGTCAACTTCGTGGCACTGACTTGGATCTCAACTGCATGGCATATTTATCACTCCTATCGAAGCACGCTTACCCAGGTCTCTGAATGCTACGAATTGGACTCGGCAAGAGACCTAGAACTCATCGTTCGAGTCAAGGGCGCACAAGCAGCAAATGATGCCCGAAGGCCCCAGTGCACCGAATAACATCGTTCTTTTATTGTCATCTGCCTCCGACACCGTTCTCAAACACTAAAGTATGGAGAGGACATTGTCCAACCACTGCCCATGGGACCAGTTTTGTATTGTGCTCAGGTAGCCGTCTTTCGCTTCGACGTCGGCCATTGTTGACGGCTCGTTAAGGATGTCCGAGGGGAAACCACTAACTTCATCAGCCACCAAGGCTTCCAGCTGCTGGGTCCATAATTGTCAGCCATGCTTCCCTGGGCATGCTGTCAAAGAACTAAAAGTGGTTTGTGGAGCGCATGGGTTTCTTTGCTTCGGCGAACAGCTGGGGGGAGCGTCTTGGTCATTAGGACTAAGGCTTGTCAGAATTTATCCCATCTCGTCTAAACCACAGGCCACAATTGCATGAAATATTACTAACCTTCATCCCAAAGCCCAGGCGGAATGCTGATTGAGGGTGTCTCATGATAGTCCGTGCTACTTGTGAAGAACAAAGGATCTGTCCCAGTCGACATGTAGGGCATGTCCACGCGCATCGATTTGGCGTTGTTGGTCTTGACCTTCTTAGCCTGTCGCTGCTTCCTTTCCTCTGCTGCCGTATTTACCGCCGCCTCGAAGGAGAGCTGACCACGGGCATGCTCATAGATAGTAGGGTCGATCCCCCGTGTCCTCCACTACCTTGAACTTGAAGCTCGGGTCGGCGTATCTAGGGAAGTCCCCTTTTGAAGGGACCCCGAGTCTTCTTGTTGGCATGTGCTTTCATGACTTGGGCTGCGACATGGTGAATTGTGATTGCGCCGATGAGGATGCAAGGGCCTTCCTGACAGCGGGGTTATCATCACTGCTGAGGCGGGGTCACGGGCCGTGCAGGTAAAACCGCCGTCCTCGGGACCATCGAGATGCCTGCAGATCCGTACTGTCAAAGCAAATCGCGCAGAGCCTCTCCTGTCCAGCTCCCATCTTACAAATTTTCGCAGCATCCCATCTTGCTATTCTGAAATCTAGTAGTCGTAGGATATGGCTATCCATCGTGGCATGGCTCAGTGTTTGGCTCTTCACATGTCAACTCGACAGCAAGTGTTTCGGAATACACGGCTTCATTCCATTTGACGCACCGTTACCAAGGTAATAAAATTATAAGGAAAACGTCCATATAACTCTATCTCGCAGTTTGTCATTTACAATCCTTTCATTCCAACAACCACATCATCATTCCTGATACACTGGAAAAGTTCAGTTACCAAGATCGGAGGCTCCAGCGGTCGTTCATCCTTATCCCAAAGCATCCTTAAGATCAAACTGCTGGGCTTTCCTCAATATGCACGACACGATTGTTCTTGCAGAACCACTGCAATATCGCTCTATACATCGGGTAGCCAAAGTCGTTCTGCTCGTCATCCCCCATCGTACCTCGCCTGGCGCTTTTACACTTCTTGTGATGACCAGATAGTTCTGCGCTGTCGATGTCGATGTCGTCGAATACGAATAGCGCCGTCTTGTGTTGGGTAAGGGCCACAGCAAGAAGCCGAGGATACACCAGGCATTGACCTGACGGTTTGTCGCCGGCAAGGCAAAGCAGGGCCACGTCAGCGTTGTTGTTGTTTCGGAACCCAGCGACGGTGCTACAGCGGATGTCCTTTAGCATCTCGCTTTTCATGAGCTGCCCCCCGATGAGTTGGACATTCGCGGTGAACGGTGTGAGGACAACGATGCTGTCTTTGGGCACTCTGGTCTTATTCAAGAAGTCCGTGAGCCATTCTGCCATGCACCTCACAACTCGAGGGTTAGGACACTCTTTGGTGGCTGGGCCGGAAAGAGTGCGCGAGTTCTTATAATTGACGAAAACCGGCGACATCGTATCATCGGGGATGTACATTGCGTGCCATGTCTCCAAGTAGGCACGGATGCTACTCGAGTACGGAAAGTTGATGATCGCACAGCGAGGGCCATAGCTGAAGGACCCTTTCAGATCCGAACACATCAATTGCAGCGGAGGCCGAACATTCCTCTGGCCATGCGATGCTGGTTGCGCAATTTGAAGACCGGAAACTTCAGGTACATCCACCAGGACAGCCAAGACATCTTGGCATCCTCCTCGAAGCGGTTGATGGGGTTGCCCATCAACGTCTTTCAGGCCTGCGCTTCTCAGCAGGGGCGAAAACTGTTGATGGTCGCCCGCAGCGATCATCACCCGGCTCGTGTTGCCGTAAACGAGCAGCCCATCAGCGCGGTGCATCGTAGACGCCCCATCGAACAGCACTGCTTTCGCATGGAAGGTGTTAAATCGTTTATAGGGAAGGGAGTCCGCAACTGTTGGTGTCACTGTGACTGAGGTGCTGCAGCACAGCACTTCGGTCATTAGCTTCTCGACATCCCCGTGCAGCGAGTACCTCCTTGCGCTGCGTCTGCGCTGTTCTTTGTACTCTTTATGGTTAGGATTCCCTTGGCGAGTTTTACCACGTCTTTAAATGTCCGAAATGTGTTGAGCCATGGGGCGTTGAGATCATGGGTGCTAGTATTTGCCTGGTCGTTCAGGAGGGTCATCAGTTGGACGTGGAGATCACAGACCTCTTTGGTATCCCTGTTGAGGTCCAAAGGCTCGACGCCATCAACCTCCAAGCCGAGCGCCCGACAAGTCCACCAGCACAGGGAATGGTGAAATCTCCACGAATATTGTTCTAGGCTGCCGGGTGTCTTGCCATGCAGCAACGCCGAGAAACAGGTGATTTCCCAGTTAATGGCGTATCCGCGCAAGGACAAGGGCTTCCATGCACCCAGCTTATCGTAAATTTCCTCTGACATGCTGAAAAACTGCTGCTCGATATCGTCGGCCGTGTCGTTTGCTGATGCGCTCATGATGAGTTTTTGGGCCCTCGCGCTTGCGCTCAGAAGGGTCCCAATTATACCTAGTAGTCGGGACTTGCCTGAGCCAAAAGGCGCAGATATGGTGCCTATCCCGAGAAACAGCTTCGAGAAGTAGGTGCCAAACCGTCTCTGGTCGCCCGGGTCAAGTCTAGCTAGGCAGCTCTTCAAGATCTGGGGGTCGGCGCCTAGATCTAGGATATTGATAGTCGGGAGAGTCGGGAAAGGCTGTGGAGTGTCGTCGTCTTTGGTGTGAGGCTCTACTGTCAGACCGTTTCCAGTTAGGACTTGGTTCAGTATAGCCCTTGTCGTGCTGTGCTCAGCCGCGACAGGCGGCCAGACGTCGGCGTCGGGACGCATCCGGTAGACGGCTTCCACCCGCCTGGCTTCGGTGTCAGCACCAGAGAAGCATAAAATCGAAGCTGTACCAATGGCTCTGCCCTTGTTCAATTCCAAAACCACATGATTATACGAGTTGAAGGCTTGTGGATGAAACTCGACATCGTCTTCTGCGTTGCTAATTGGCCGGCTCAGGGCAACGGCGATACATCCTGACAAGTCGATATTTTTCAAGGGCGGATAGTTGGAGGGCAATTTGACGGCAGGCCAGATCGCTTCTTTGGGTGCAACAAGTTCTTGATGGGCTGCGTCGTTATGATCCAACTCTTCCGGGTAAGGTACCCCGTCGGGGATGAATCCGGGGGAGTAAAGAATGACTCTGAAATGAGTGCCAGCTTTCGCGATATCACTCAAAGCCGAGTGGTTCCGGCGTAGCTAAGAACCGGCTCAGTAAAGAACAGCAGAGTGCATCGCGTCCAGGCGGACATACTTACCCATTCGTCTCCCGTGTGAATTAGGGCTATAAATGATCGGGTCGACCTGGTGCTCCTCCTTCCAAGCTTCTAGATTAGAATAGGGTGTCGGAATTCCGCGAGCCGTCTGGCTTAGTCCCTAAAGTGCCACACATCCTGGGCATGGAGCATCTCGAGGGCTGTGTCTCTCAAATGCTGGTTGTCGTACTTGAAGACGGTCATAAAACCGTTCCCAATGTTCCTTGGAATCGTGCTGCTGTACCTGTCGCTGTTCCAAGCGTGACTAAAATGTCTTGTTAGATGTCACTGCTTCAATCTGCCTGGTGCCAGAAGAGAGTATACTCACGGCCCATTCCCGTAGCCGTAGTCGAAGGGTATCTGATCAAGGCAGTCGACATCCAAGAATTGCGTGGCTTCCTTGTCGCTCCGAAAACGCATGAGAAGAAGCCATTCTCTTTTACCGAGCAAGCGACTGGGCCGGTGGACTCCTGAAGCAAAGGCTTGATTGTGTCAAATAGCTGGTGCGACACACGGGTGAATGCCATATCGGTTCCCGGGGGAAAATCTGTAGTGAGAGTGAACGTGAATGACTCCATCAGGGTGTTATTCTTGAACCAAACACCGCATTTGGTCGATTCCGAACGCGGGAACACCAGCTGTACGCGCATGTAATGCTACGAGTTCGGAGCACAAGATCTGGTCAAACGAACATCAATAGTAGAATCTCGATATTCGGCACTTCCGATTCCTGGTTTATCGAGCATGTCTTGATAGACGATAGCGCATGGCAAGTTCTCTGACCAGTAGCCCTGCCGAGGCTGCACTGGCTGGGGTCTCTGTTCGGCGGCCATGTTAGTAGTGAGAAGTGACTGCAAAAGGAGAGATGAGAACGAATATGAACAATCGATGGTGCAAAAGGCGATCGCGAAAGAAAGCTAAACGTCGAGGTGGAGAAGAAAGAAAATGACTGAGGCGGAATTGCTGGCGGTGTTGGCGAAAGGCACGGGACCCTTTCAGGGCCACAGCAGTACCAGCCAGGGCGGTGCCAACGGATCCGACCGGGAGGTCCGGAGATTGGTGGTAATGAACGTCCATTATCTTCTCTCGAATTAAGTCAATTTTTCCACGTCTCTATAACTCCCGTGACCCTTTTCCTGCCCTCCACAGGCCTTTCCCCTACCCCAGACCAGCAGCGCGACGACTTGGTTCCCCGGGCGTAGTGAAGGATCTGGCAAGAGGACTGGATACCGAACCTCAAGCTTGGGATCTTGATCCTGATTTACTTTTTTCGTGGTCAGGCCCCGATCATTCACCGATAGAATTGTCCGTCGAAGATGCAGTTTTGGCGTTGTATCTAGTCCGGCCCGCAAGGCAAGCATCTCGCTCGTCCCGACAAAGCCAGCCGCACGCCGACGAGAAGGGTACTGAGCCGCCTTTGCAGCCGACCAAGCTCCAGCTGCCTGGGAAGGCGTACCTCTATTCTAGACGCTCCAGCTGATTGAAAGTTGAGTGAATAAAATGCTCCTGTAGTGAATACTCTTTGAATGTCTGCGCTGAACTGACCACGGTGTTCTCCCACCTCGGATCACAGATCATTTGCACAGGTCCAACGCACTCAACCGAACCGCCTTTGAAGAAAGCCCTACGTCGCGAAAAAGTCGCATTCTTAGTCTTTTCATCAGCAAATGTTCCATTTCGTATTTTTTGTATCCAGTCCTGAGCGATGTTTTCTACGATCTGGACGCCAAGCCCGAATGAATACACCTTCTGTGTTGCCGACCGCGGTGCCTTGGACCCTACAGTCCTAGGAGACCACTGTCGGCATTAGCACCGCTAGAGCATTGATGGTGAGAGTCGCATTGGCAATGGAGACAATGCTGCAAACTGGTTCGCTTCCGCGCCGTTCGGCGCCCAGTTATATCCTAGAGGTGTTGTTCCCCAATTCAGCCAGCGCAGTGTACCAAATTCCTTATTGTTCTTTGCACTATTTGGTTCCTGCTCTTCTTTCTGCTAATTATATGAGATGTGCGATTCGATCAAGGGCTGAGACCTTTGTGAGTTGAACATCCCAACGTCGAATGGAGGTTGACTGGAGTGTCAGGCATCGGGGTATGTATGAGAATTTATCAACACATCCAAGGAATGAGCCCTTTGCTGACGTTCAATTGGGTCCGGCCCTTGTGATATACCCAGTCCAGTTACTATTATTGATGCCCGATATTACCACTGCCATCTTGCTAACGTCTTGTTCTCTTCGCGGCTCTCAGGTTTTCGCATCGTGTACACGCCACATTAGTCGTGCCACCTAGTAAGGATTCTTTAGCATAAAGAAAACAGGATCGTAGCCAAATGTTAGAAGTTCTATTGTTTGGGAATTACCATCCTCTGACTCGATCTATATGCCCTACTATCCATCTACCAACGTGCCCGGGCACAACAAAACCCCTCCCCCACGGACTTTTATTCACCCAGAAAGCAAATGCAGCCACAAGAAGAGATACCAGAAGAGCCACATTACCTGGGTTCGCCGGCGTCTGGCGAATTGCCCAAGAACCCTTCTTCTCGGTTCGGCTTCGCCGTCGATGCCGCAGTCAGAATACCAGTGGACGTAGGCGTCGGTGTAAAGCCAGAGACGGCGATAACCAACACTCCGGACGGGAGACCGGTTGCTTCGGTGGCGCCTGGGACAGTGTCGGCAATCTCGTGGATGACATCAGGAGCGTCGTCAGGGTTGATCCGGGCGACAGAGATTTCAATATTGACGAGGTCGTAAACGACGTAGGCGCTCTTCCAGAAGTCATCGCCAAGGATTATCTCAGTCGGCTGAGGGTTGTAGTTGACCTGGCAGTACTCAACGCCGCCGTCATGGCCGATGCTTGGCGATTGCTTCATCAAGAAGCCAGTCAGGGGAACCTGGATTGCCAAGTCGCCAAAGGTAAAGTCCAATGTGTTCTTGAAGCCTCCGCCCTCACAGGGCGCCACGGGACCAAATATGGGATCAAACGAGATTCCAAACCTGCTGGCCACGTGAAGGACCATCTCCTGAGACAACTGACTCTTGACGGGGCCAGACTCAAGCTGTATCGGTCGATGAGTAGAGCTTGAGTCGGATGACTTTCCGTCCTTGGTCGTGGCGAAGGCCGTCAGGACGATCATCAAGCGATCACGGAGATTGCTCTGGTTATTGACAGGGATTGGAAAAGTCAGCAGCGACTCCTTGTACTTGACCTTGTTAACCCCTTCAAACAAGAACTGGCCGTGGCTAGAGTTCCCAAGCCATATGCTATACGCCGCCGCGTTGATCTTGCCAGCATTGGCCAGGGCAAAAGGCAAATTGGGGTACTTTCTGTCGGCGGTTTCCAAGGCGGGGAGGCCAATGCTAAAGATGCTAAAGATGCCGTTACTAGTCGCATGGAACTCAGTCGTAGCAGCAAACTGGAACGTATCAAGTGTCGCACCAGCGATTGTGAAGGTGTCGTTGGCGTAGAATCCCTTGTAGTTTTCGCCGCTGTCAAACTGGTTCCCGGTCTGCTCCCTAGACCACTTCCAGGTCGATGACTTGGAAGGGTCAAAGACACCACCCGTACTCTTCTTGCCGGACTTCTTACACACGTTGCTCTCGACTGTGAGGACGACCAGGCTGGAACTCCCGGTGTCTATCTGAAGTGCGCGGC
>JABFFE010001763.1:0-14962 GCA_013623625.1 Fusarium setosum
TGATCCCTTTGAGGGTGGTGGTGTTATGATACCAAAGTCTTGCTACTAATAAACACTTAGTACCTCTAGATACTGCTTTAAAATTCTCGCATATCTACATCGATTAGATCTGGTTCTTCTTCAAATCCGAACGCCGCGATTGTCTTCTTATACTGTTGTTGTTGTCTCATCTCCTGTTCTTAATCAGCATCATCGGCCTCAAACTGGGGTCAGATAACAAACCTCTTCTACCGTATCCCGGATCACATATCTCATGACACGGACTTCATTCTCCTGGCCAAGTCGGATGGCTCGGGCAATGGCTTGGTTCTCTACACTCGGGTTCCATTGTAATTCGGCAATGAATATTCGGTTGGCACATGTCAGATTCAGTCTACGTTGCTGTTAGCCATTGCTCGACGAGATCAATTTTTTCCCCTGCAAAACTTACCCAAATGCCCCAGTGCCGGTCGTCATTATCAGAACTGGCATGTCACCCTCTTGGGCGAACTGGTCAAGCTTGGATTGTCGTTGGGCAAGAGGACAGTCGCCATCAACTTGGAGGTAGGGAATGTTGGCTTTGTCCAAATGTCTTGACACCAGGTGAAGTGTTCGGGTCCAGCAGGAGAAGATGATGCTGCTCATGTGTTAGGTAACTGGGGGTGTGTTAAAAAGGGAGAGCGTACATACCTCTTGGTCTTCCAGAGATCTTTACCAACGTCCTCAACCAGTGCCCTCATCTTTGTCGAATGGCCCTCGGCGTTGAAATAGTGCTCATGGTCATCCTCGACCGATCCCTTCTTAGCGAAACCATCGGTAGCATTCTGAGATCCCCGGTTTGGGCTTGTGTCTGTCTCACCAGCTCGAGGAGCTTGATACCATCTCACACAAACCGGACACCGTCTTGACGGGGTCCCAGATCCCGTCAAGGCCGACTCCTCGATGCACTCGTGGCATAGTACATGCGAACACTCGTCTTCGAACTTCTTCTCCGCCCAGTTTGACCCCAGAACAGGCATGGGCTGCTGGCAACCTGCGCAAGAGATCTCACCATGCCTTCCATAAGCCAGCCCAATGAAGGCCTCCTTTTCGTCCAGAAAGCTTCGTCTATGCCATGAGAACGACTTCTGATACGTTCCGTGGTTGCAGAGAATGCGCAGCTGCAGCTTCATTTGGAACAATCCAAACTTGGAACTCTTCTCGACTTCGCCAACGCGATGCTTGATGCTTCGCAGAAGAATTCGTTTCGTCTTTTCATACTGGTCCTTTTCCTCGGGGCTAAAGTCAAGAGTACGCAGGAACTGACGTGTGCTGGGAAGACGCAGAACATCCCTGGTACGTCGTAGACAAAGAGCCTCGAGGAGCATCACAAGACGGTTCTTGACTTGCTCGGGCTCGTCAGCTGTTTGCTCGAACGCAACTTCGATCCACTTGCGGAAGACAGCAGGTTTGTCGAATGGCTTGGCGTCGATGAAGCTGAACAGGGTGCCGATATCGGCCAGCTTGTTCTGGATAGGTGTGCCGGTGAGACACCAGCGAGAGTTCGCACGGAGATCGTGACAGGCGTGGTAGAAGGTCGTGGATGGGCGGCGGATGATGTGGGCTAAGAATACTGATATTAATACGCGGGTCTGGGGTTCTGGGGTTCTGCTACGGATAGAGCCCACCTTCGTCGAGGACCACTCGATACCAGCCTATCTGGTGCAAAGGTGAGGTTCTGCCCTTGTTTACCTGGTACTCGGCTGAGAGGGTGTGGTAGGTTGTAACAACAATATCGGAGTTTTCAAGTTCAGGAAGATCCTTCGTTCTCCCAGTCCCATGGTACTTGATCACCTTGAGGTCTCCTTGGAGATGCCTGGACCACGTCAGCAATCTGGTTGCAATAAATGCATCTTCTCGTATGTACTTTTTTATCTCGTTCATCCAATTGTCAATCAACACTGTTTTGCACAGTTAAAAGATCAAATCCCGCCTACTCAGGGACGAGTGCACTTACGGGCAGCTGAAACTACCACAAGCGAGGAGCGGGAGTACTTGATAGATTTCTTGCCTTTATGTTCCTCGTTTTGTTGGTTTGCCCATGTTTGGCCATCGTCCAAGGTCTTCATGACCAAGGCGAGAATGGAAAGAGATTTACCCATTCCCATCTCATCAGCCAAAATGCCCCCTCCCTTTTCCTCGGGCCTGGTGCGTCTCTTTGCTTTCGTGATCCGATGTCGATACCTAGAAAAGTTAGCCTCGCGGATTTGGCCAAAAGATACTAGACCGACTCGGTTCTTCCATCCTCAAGAGTAATCTCTTGCCAGAGCCGGTACTTGTCATTGATGTGACCAGATTCTCTTTCCAGCATGAAACCCAATGCTTCCTGCTGATGACTGCTTTCAGGTTAGCGGAGGCAACTTGGCCACAGTCCCAGGAACAATACCCAAGTAATTGACGAGAGACGCGACTGCCACCATCGACTAGTCTGAAGCCACGGCTGTTGTCGACCGACTTGTAGACCTCCTCCACCATTTTTCGAAGCTGCTCCTCCCGGGTTTTCTTCCTCGGAGCTCCATTGCCCACGGACTGCTCTACGGGCTGCAACCTCTGGGCTTCGCAGTCTTTGATGTCGATTTGCAAGAAATGCGGGTTCTCGTACGCGACGCCCCCCCTGCTGTGGTCCGACTGCTGCAACCACAACTTGCCTTCCGAGAGTGCTTGGCCGATCCTCGAGGATGCGCTTCGTGGTCCGTATACGTTAATATCAACCTTGACCATGGCCTCTGCTGGTCTGCTCGCTCGCTCGATGATATCTCTTAGAGCGGTCTTTTGGGCCTTGGGCTCAAAGTCCACGGCTGGCTGCGGCATCAGCGACGTGAGAGTTTTGCCAACGGCTGAGCGGAGGTAGCCAAACTCTTTCTCGTCATCTGGGAAGGAAAGCATGGCGTGGTCTTGGTGCTCGGTGAGGGTGAAGCATTGGTATATTGAGTCGCCCGCCCGCAGTCTCTCGTCAATGGTTGGCATGTCGCCCACCAACTTCACCTCAACATTGTGCAGCTGGTATGGATAAGTCCCCGAGTCCCGACTTGCGAATTGTAGATTACATGTAGAGAGTTTTTACTTACCATGCCATAGCAGACCACGGCGTCGTCCTCATCAGCCTGGGTTACGGATTCGGCGCTCGATTGACTGGATACGACGCCCGCGGAGGGAGTAAGAGAGCCCTCATGCGACTGACTGGTAGATGAAATCGATGGTGAAAGATGGTCTAAAGAGGCTGGCATTTGCATCAAGCTACTCTGAAGCTCTTGCAAACTTGGGTCCAAGTAGTCGAAGTTTACCTCGTTGCTTGCGTTTAGCATATCCTGCACGTCGATATCGGTTTCGAAGTTGATCTGGCCAAAGACATCGGCAAACGATTCGTTTCCCTGAATTACGGGGGCGTCGCTATCCTGTTTAGTTGCCAGAGGAATGAATATGCTTTGGATATGTCTTACCTGAGTGGGTTCATCAGGCCCGGCCCGAGTAGTTCGCTCACCCGGGGCAATTCTCCATTGTAGCCATTCCAAGCGGTCGTTAGGTTGGCGTTAGGCACGGTCGCATTGTCTATGAAATTCACCGAGTTGTATGTTGCGTCATTTTGGCCATCTTCATCTTCATCAATGGGGTTTAGGAGTCGCTTCAGAGAGTTTGACATGGCTCTTGGTGTTGACGGATCTGGTTACTGTGAAATCCGAGACTTCTCCCATTAATTGACCAGAGGAGAGTGTCCTGCTGACCCATGATGGGCCGTTGGTCAACCCCTAACACAAATTTTCAACCAGGCTGAGGTGAGGCCGCCTGTTAGCCCACCGCCATATTATGTGGCTTAGAGCATCGAATCGGGTCCCAGTATCCTGCATGGATGAAACCCGCTGAGCTGGCGAGGCAGCCAGTTGTTGTAAGATGTGGTTCGCCCACAACCATCTGGCTCTATGGTTCGCCAATGCAACCAACATCCAGGCTCCGCCACTCAGCGAACAATAGTGCGGTAGCACAAAGGCAGAAAACTCGGGCGACTTTGCAGCCCTGTTTTCTGGTCTTGGCAAGGCATTTAAGGGGCTGCACTTTTGCCTGCGCCTCAAAAGGCAGATACCTAACCCGAGGAAGAGTAACGTGAGGGAGGGTCGGGCCGCTGTCTCTTTTTTTTTTGCTGTGCAGTCACCAGCTAGTCACAACATTGTCGCAAATTGGTTCACTTTTTACCCAAACTGGTTCAAGGAATTGCTAGGGCGCAAGCCCGACTGTCGCCATGGACAAACTAAGCAACCTCGCGGAGCGATTCAAAAACTCCCTCACGTCTGACGACCAGGGCAGGTTTGCATTAACGACAGCCCAAGACCTCCGGAGAGAGATTTACCAAATTCAGCTACTCCAGCAGGAGACGAAAACTATGACAAACATGAATAGGATACGCATGTTTCTGGATGGAATGTCAGAGCTCGAGCAGACTCTCGATGCGATCCAGTTTTCTGAAGCGGAAGAGACCATGGCCTACATCTGGGGATCCGTCCTGTATCTCCTGGGGGTGGGCATTTCAATGATTATGATTAACAAGAAGGAGAAACTAATTCTGGGTCGTTTAGCATACCAAAACCACAGACAAGGCATTCGACAACGTCCTCGATGCTTACGAGACCATCGGTGTGAAACTAATCCAGCTATCTCAATACACACAGTTCTTCCTGGATTTTCCAGAGTCAAAGGAATGCTTGGCCAACATTTATCAAGATGTCCAACGGTTTCATTCTCTGGCTTACAAGCTATTCTTTTCCCTTCCTTCAAAACGTAAGAAAACGTACCGCAACTGATTGCTCTATTCGACAACTGACACTTCCTCTTTAGTATGGCAACGACTTCAGAGGCCAATTTGGAAGGATCTCGGTAGCACCTTCGACCAAATCGCCAACTCTCTGGGATTGCACGCCGCATATATAAAGAAACACGGGGCTATGTATATCGACGGCAACCCTAATCCCCGTCTTGTCGGGCCTGTCGACTCTGGCCTGGGCTTACACACTCCAGCCGACTGGAGAGATGCTTCCACTGATATGCACTGTTACCGCGTCGAGCTCAAGAAAAGCTGGGAAGCCTTTGAGGACAAGGAGGCGAAGAGGAAGAGGGAGCGGAAAGCCAAAATCAAAACGTGGATCTCCTCTTCGTCCAAGATCCAGCGGATGCACGAGGACTTTTGCAAGACGAGGATCTGTCACAACAGCGGCCGCTGGCTCTTCAGAAGCTACAGTGAGGTTTCAGACTGGATGAAGGAAGAGGACAAGGAACTGCCAGAGTCTGCTATCTGGTTGCACGGTAACAGAGGCTTTGGTAAGAATAAGATGCAAATTATAATTGAAACTTGGATGTTGCTAACTTTCTCTTAGGCAAGACTATCTTGGCATCGCTCATTGTCGAAGAGCTAGAATCTCTCAAGTCCGAGAAGAAGGGATATGTTGTTCCACCCGATAGTAAGACGTACTATTTCTACTGCCAAGAAGACGACAACGAGCACCGCACCCATCTCGACATTCTCAAGGGCATCCTCCACCAAATGGTCGACAAGGACGAATATATCCATCCATTCTGCGACGACAAGATGGCTCAAGGAGGAGGTGATAACTTGGCAAACGCGGAAGTTGCGCAAACCCTCATCGAAGCCTTTGCTGAGTACAACCCTCGGCAATACATCATCATAGACGGGCTGGATGAATGCGAGCTCACCGAGGTCCGCCAGACCGCCAGTTTTTTCATGGATCTTGTTACGAGGCGCGACAATGTGAATCAGGGACAGCTACGGGTCATGTTTATCAGCCAAAACACGCCAGAGATAAAGAAGTGTCTACCCAAGGACGATGCGAGTATCCCGCTCAAGCCCACCGACAATGCAGAGGATATAAAAGCCTATGTGAAGAAGAGGCTACCGGAGTTTTCGAGATCAGAAGACAGCCAGGGTTTCAACCTCTCGGAGACTGAAAAGGAACAGATCGAGAGCATCATTTGCTATCAGAGCGAAGGTATGGTCAACCCGAGAAGCCTAATTGATAACCTGCCTGATATGATGCACTAGACTCATTCCTCTACGCACATCTTGCCATCGAGTATCTTTTACAACAACCCAATAAGGGTGATCTACTCGCAAAGATTGGGCAGGAGATGTTCCCCAGAGATCTGGAGAAGATGTAGGTTTCACCTATTCGAACCATGAATACGAATTGCTAATCATTGCAGCTACGAAAAGTTGCTCGGCTCTGTCGAGTCCAAGATCAAGGCTCAAGCAGAGGGTGAAACCATGTGGCAAAAGTCTCGGCAGCTGTTGGGGTGGCTTATTTGCGCGAAGCGGCCTCTAAAGTGGCACGAGATGCAAGCCATCTTGTCTTTTGACCCTGACGAACCCAAAGTCGATTTCGACCATAGGATGCTACGACACAATGTGCAGAAATATCTGGGATCTCTGGTACATGTTCTGGAAGGTGGACATATCCGGTTGATCCATGCAACAGCGCGAAAGTATGTTGTTGATCGTCTCGCATTATACGCAACCCTTGTCTAACTCGCAAATGAACCTTAGGTATCTCATCCAAAATCAGCACATAAGTGAGAAACTAGTCCAGTGCGAGCTCACAAGCCTATGCCTGCGATATCTGTCACTGCCTTGCTTCACAAGTAGCTACGCCTCTTCTGACCGTCGAAGGCAGGCCCAGGAAGGCTGGTTCTCTTTTCAAGACTATGCTTGCTCGAAATGGCACAGCCACGTCGACACTGTCATCCGAGAATGCAGTGACGTCTTTCTTGGGGATATTTCCAGTGACATAGAAGAGGAATTTAGCTCCGCCGTGCATCTCTTCGTCAGCACGCATTACGACGACATGACAAGGGATTGGCACACCGAGCTGGAGAGGAGTCACCTCGACAAGTTCCAAGAACTTCCCTTCTTCGACGATCTCGGCTTTCTTTGGAACCACATCTACACCCATCAAAAGGGCACAGACGAAGACAAAAACAAAATCGGCATCCCTCAGATTGACACTGCCCTGACCGACAACCGTGGAGTCTTGGAGGAGCTTTCGCCTGACAAAAAGGCCTCAGGTGAGGACACTATAGAAGATTATTACGGCCCCAACCTTTTCAAATGTCGACGCACCCTCTGTCGATTCTTCTATGTCGGCTACGACAGCAAGAAAGCCCTCGAGAACCACGACAACCGCCATGACAGGCCGTTCAAATGCCCAGTGTCGTGCAACTCTGCACCCATCGGGTTCTCGACCAACAAGGACAAGGATCGCCACGTGCGCATCTACCACCCGGAATTGGCCGAGGGACCTTCGCCGTTTGAAGCGTTGAGTCGCCGTCAGGAATCGGGGAGGTTTACGTGTCGCATCTGCAACAAGACGTTTACGAGGAAGATTAATCTCAAGGGGCATGAGAGGAGTCACTTTGGAGATCGGCCGTATGCTTGTTCGAATTGCGGAAAGGCTTTTGCGAGAGTGAATGACTGTCGCAGACATGAGAAGATACACGCAAAGAGAGGTTACTGAATTGAGGCATTTGTCCTTGCTAAGCTCAAACCACGCTTCCAGTTACTTCAATATATCATCTCTTTGGCTCGAAGCGAATGTTCTCCTGCTCAACTTCTTCCCAGATTGACATGTCTGTAAATATGACCAATCCAATTCTCCGATAGCATCCATTCGCCATGCGAAGCACAAGCAATCCCACTCCTTTTTCACAGCCATCCTGTTTCCTCGTCTCGCCCAGTAAAAGATATTCAATCTCTCTACGGCCAATCTCTTTCATCACATCCGAGGTAACAAGGTCTGGTCTCTCCAGTACAGACTCAGCCTTGGCTTCATCAATATCATCCGGCTTGAGCATTCGGCAAGTGAGAATCATAGTCGACACCGTGAGGGTCTTGACTTTGGCGTCCTCAACCTCTAGCGGGTCCTCATATCGGATTCCGCCGTCGACAGAAACCCAGGACCAGCTTGGGGCTCTTTTTAGACACCGTTTCTTCACTTTGTCGACTTCGGGCTTGTACCAAGCCAGCAGCTGGACGAACCATTTCTTCCAGTGCCCATGGATGTTGGAGTCTCGCCATAGCTTCTCCAGCTCAGTCGTAACCCCCATCACCGCTCGGAGTCGATCTCCCGGAAAAGACAAGTCTCTATCTGTGTACTGGTGAATGATGGTCTTCCACAGATACAACTTGTCAAAGTCAAGAGCTCCATAGTAGGGCTCCGGCTCATCATCAAAAACAGTCCATGGCAATGACTCGAGAGGTTGATGGTACTCCAGCCCCCCGGCGCTTCCTGTTACACTCTGCAATTGAACCTCTTTGCACTGCCAGAGAAGCTCGTAGTCGGAGAAAATGAGCATTCGAGAAGAAAGCATGTACTCCTGCAATGTCCAGCCTCGCTTGTCGAGAGGATGTTCAGGCTCGTAAGGTTCGGCAGAGAGGTACACGGTGCCTGTTTGGTCGTCTTCCATGGGTATGGAGAACTTGTATTCTGGCAGATACGTGGCCGGTGAGCTGTCCAGGAATCCTTCAGACGCCCTTTCCGCTGTACCAGCTGCTAGCGTGAGGACGGCGTTCTTGTAAATAGTTGCCATCTTTGCAAGCTCCTGTTTCAGATCTTCTTCATTGTCTTGAATAATGCATAAGGCATCGACCCAGAGATATCTGAAGCCCAGCTTGCGGGTAACGAATATAGCGTCTTGGATAGATTTCTGGAACTTTTCAGGCCGGGCCTCTGACCTAAGTTCATGCAGGCTGTCTCTCCGGAGTAAGAGAGGTTTAAAATGAGCTCTTTCATTCTGTTTTCCCCAGCAGTAGCTCAGAACCAGGTAGCGTCCATGGGTCTCGGTCTCGTTGACCTGTAGTCGTACACTGGTGTTGCGCTTCTCTGGATCGCCAACGTCCAAGACACGGGTGGGAAGCACGGTGTCTCTAGAGTAGCGACATTGACTATGCGCCTGGCTAGGATCATCAGGTCTCAGACAGGTATTTATGAGCTTGCGGGCCGCGGAAAAGACAGATGCGCTCTTGACGTCCCGGCGTAGGGGTCGTCGGGGGATCATAGATGCCGCCGGGTCGCCTAGGTTGGGTTAGATTATGTGGGATATTCTAATCCGCAGAAACAATTACAGGGTCGCCTACCTGATTTAGCAAAAGGATAGATTCTCAGGGTTCCCTTTGCGCCCTCTACGCTACCTTGAAGAGCATATAGACCAGTGGTCTGATGCCTAGTCTCTTGGTGCATGTTCCGGAAAATGAGATGATCATCCCGCGCCCAGGCATCTCCAAATTCCCTCTCGGCAAGTCCGATGAGAAACTGGCACATGGCGCACCCCTCCTTGATAGAAGCTTCACCCTCGTCACGAGTGCGATGGGCAAAGCCGTTATGGGACTCAAGCTCCTTCAAGCCTCGTTTGGAGAACAGACGCGTGCATGCAGCGCATCGAACATCCGGCTTGCTTAGACATACCCTTTTGCGGCTCGGGAGTGATACTTGGGTGAGTTCGTCCATGGTTCATGCGACTGTCAATAGTCTTGAAAGAGAACGACTCCACGCGTTTAGGACTATCTGGTCGCAGCACAGAAGCGGCATAAGCAGGCCGTTGCCTTCACTGCAATTTTAGACCTGCTCATGCCGGATATCTCCCGGTCATGTGACCTGACGCAGCGTGAGTTCTGTCAAGAGGGTACGTTCTCTTTTTGGTCACTGGTGCGACGGGATCATACATTTCGGAATCTGTGCTGGATACTCGACGAACTCGTCCGCCTTAAGAGTAGGTGCCGTGCTATTTCCTGGGGTGCAGTATTTCTTCACTGCAAAATTAACCCCTCCTGGGGCTAGCAATCTAAGTGTAGCAAAGCAAGCTTCCTCTGATTGGTTAGAGCACCCCTTCTTTTGTGGACTGCTCGAACTGCGCCTTTTCCTTTGGGGAAGGACAAGGCTCTTTCAACCTCCTTTGTACATATACCTCTTGGTGTGAGAAGTCCGGCTTCTCATACCAGACTAGCACCTTGTATTTCATGCAGCCACTTCGTCGCTCCGTGAGGGGAAATGTCAGTTTTGTCCCAACCCCCACGGTGATTCTACTGGTCTTCGTTGATGAGTTGCATTTCAAGTCTAACGTGATATCGTCTAAAGTCATATTCATTATTTTTTATACGTGCAGCGGAACTAACCCGACGTCGCTCGCGACACTCCTTCGTCGGTCTGCCCAGCGACCGTCAGCAGCGCCAGTGTCTGCACCAGCATATGAAAATCGTCGGGTGCGGTTGTTTGATCCCAACCCATCCAGGACCGTCCACGGCTCAGTCAGCGCAAGCGACTGATCACCAGTCTCCACCGGAGCTCGTTCTGGTAGCTGCCCGGATGATGCGTTGCTTTCACCCCTTGCTCCACAGGAAGAATCCGGGCTTTTCTTGGAATTGAAGAATGGCCGAAGCGACGGCAGGGCGGCGACGACGAGGGCTACGTTGACATCGAGGGAATTCCAGAGTACTAAGCAATTGGTCAGACAAGATCAAGCCGGGTCGTTACGATGGGTGACATACTGATTGTAGTGAATGTGGTGGTGTAATCTGTTACTGCTCTCTGGATCGTTACAAAGCACAGAACGCAGAACGTTATGCTAATGGTTCCGATGAGGAAGGTAAAATAAATACCTAGCTTCAGTGCTCTCTTAATATTCAACGCAGGCATGATCAACCAGGGGAGAATAAAGGCTGCAACTATATTAGAGCAAGAAATTGATACACGAACTTGTAACTCACTCAACAGGTCCCCCGAAAAGTCCAGAGCCCAGCTGATTTCGAAGAGTGTAACCCAGGATGGAGTCGGACATCTCTTATACGGGTCCACGGCCCTGTCGATAAGGTGTCAGTCATCCAAGCACGGATGGGCCAGTAGTGAACTCACCAGTTGCTTGCTAGTGGGCAAAGAGTGAAGATCAAGACCATTGTGACCACGTAACCAAGAAGAACGTAGACAATTGTCGCCCAAAGAAAGATTCTTCTCTTCACCATGAATATCGGGAATACCTGTAAGTAGACGGCCAGAAGAGCCCCTTTGCAGAGGTAAGATGTCGAGTAGAAGGGGAAGTTGGCCACCCAGAATATCTAAGGCACGTTATTTTCCCAAACTCATGCGGCAGCTGCTGGGTCCATCGCAGATCCCCTACCTTTAAAACTACCTCGAGATCCTCGGGTGAGCCATCCCAGTTCATAAACGATAATAGTAACTCGGAGTAGAGGGAGCCCAGCGCCGCGAGCGCAATCACCATTCCTGCTTGTATCATCGAGCTCACCCATGCCGCGCACATGAGAATGTCGCTTCCCAGGAGTCTTCGGCGTTGGATTTTGATCCGGAGGTAGAGGCGAGCGGATATTGCGGCGGTGGCAATGGCCAGGATGATGGTTTGTAACACCTGTTGTGGGAAGACATTAGCAGTGACGAGGACTCGATGGTTGGTACATAACGAACCAGGATTTCCGCCCCTCCCGGTGAGCGGAAAGGCATCCTTTAAGATGCAGGCCTCGAGTCAGCTGTAGGAGGACGAATTCTTGGGCTGCAAAACCCATCAAGTTGGATCGTCCAGTAGGTGCCCTGAGATGACTGGGGGGGAAACAGGACTGCCCTCGGATGACGATGCCATCATGCCAACGTTTTAAGAAACAACATCTCCGGCCAAGGTTTCCCACTAAGAGGCCGTGGCCTTATCGCTCCTGTTGGTTCCTTGCATTCGCTCCACGAAGACAATTGGCGTTGAGCCGCACGCTCTGGGCGCATTCCAGCAGCCCTAGTGTCGGCCCAATCACGAGGCCGGGACCGAATGCCCACCAGTCCGAGAGCAAGCAAAGCATGGTCTCGTTTGGAATTCGGGCTGGCGCCGGGAGGGATCTAGACATGTCGATGAGGTGAATCCTATTGGTCAGGATGCGAATGTCTCACTTGGGCTTGGAGCCCGTGGCGGTTACCTGGGTAAATCACGGGCTCGAGGGCTCGAGAGGAGAGTAGAATAAAGTAAATTTAATTTTATTGGTGTCTAACCCTCAAGTCATCGTCATAGGCTTGACAGGGACAGGGGAAACCGGATTTTGGGGACCGTCTAACGCCGTTTGCGTAGGCCTTGATTGATAAGGTCATGGGCCATCTACATCCATGTAACTGTCTGATCCTTTACATGGCTCCTAACTTAAACGGCTGTAGATTTTATTCTGGGAGCTAATAGTCATAGGATCGCCGCGTGGATGAGACATGTCGTGCGTTTGGCCTAAGCCATACCTTAATTTCCTAATGGAATGCCTCCTCGTGTAAAGAAATTGTGTTCTTTTACTAAGGTGTTTTCTCTGATCTATTAGAGGTGGCAGAGTAACACTACTAAGACCTTGATTTCTACTGTTGATAACAAGATGCAATGAAGAGACACTGTTAAAGAATTTACATATTTCTTAACTTATGAAGAATATCTTCCCCAGTTATATTAATAATACTCATGTATTTGCATAGAACCCGACGGAAACTCTCGAGACCTCTTGGTTAAGGCGAAACTCTATCGCGTATATTACAAACATTCTCTACATACTCGACCTGACACTTTCGTTTTCAATAGAGGGTTCCCAGTTTTTCAACGCTTACCCAAGCTCGATCTTTATCTTCCAGTTTAACTATAGATGCTACGCTATATTGTATTCAATTTTTAACCTTATTCAATACCAAGAGGTAGATCAAGGCAGCCCAGCAAGAAAATACAATATAAAATACATCTCAAAAGGCATCGTGCCCGATGCCTTATTACAGTAACTTTAACGTCGAAAACTCAGTAGCTACATCGCGTACGCAAAATCAAAGCTTCATACCTTAACATCAAGAAGAACAGTAGGCCCGAAGTGTCCTAAAAATGCGATGATGTATGCATACGGGACTCAGCAAAGTCAAATATAGTGGCAAACGCACCACAGTGACAACTCAACCATGCAATTCATTAGGTACCCTCGAAGAGGGGCTACGCTATATTATCTTGAACTATTTTCCGCAGTAGATAGAAGAACATCTTCTCGCGTGTCCAAGACGTCCAGTGGAATCTCAGTGTCTATCCTCTTGTAACCCTTCTTCGACCTGTAACGCCTCACGCTATGCTTGATCATAAGTACTATAGATACAATCGACCCTATGATTACTGTCAGGGATACCCCGATCCTCCATCCTCGCAGACAGCACGGGTACAGCGACATGAAGGCTCCAACAACATACTGTACCAGTTTCTTTGGCTCGGGGTGGTCTGGGAACAATCCTTTCCTGACGAGTCCTTTCCAAATTGGACCTTGTGGGCCCGCAACATAGCGCTTGAGACCGAAGTAGGGAACCTTTTTTTGCCCAACATGATCCTCAGGATATTCGTCATCGCCCCAGATGCCGGTGAAGTAGAAAAAGGAGGTAAAGTTCGAGTCTGGGGGCGAGGTGGACCCGGGAGGCGACAGCCGCGTCAGTGTGAAGGTGATGGGATCCATATGGTAGAAGTACGCCGACAGGATAGGATCCCAGAGCTTCCCGGCATCGCAATAGTCAAACAAGGCTTTGTCGTGGACGTGGTCGCTGCAATGTAACAGATCGGTTAGCATGAGTCTGCGAAAGTTTGACAGATAAATTAACTGACCCCGAGGATGCATAATTCGCGTGCGAACCGTAGGCACTGAAGACGAGAGGCTATAAATCCATGTTAGACTCACGGCACAGCCTTCGCTCTTGAGATGTTGTAGTCATTGTTGACGTACCCGCTCATTCTTCAACGAAAGGCCTGCGTCATTCCAACCATAGGCTGCGCCGCTTGAATGCTGACTGTAATAGATTCCAGTGGGCTTTCCATCGTGGAAACGAACCATGTTGTGTTCCCTAGAGAGAAAGATGCCGACGATTAGTCCAAGCTGTCCGTAGAAGAAGTGGTAGGAAGGAGATAGGGAAGCTCACCAGTCGCCAACATGGTCCCCATAATGCATTCCGTCAGCCATGCCCCCCGCCAGTCTATTCAAGGGTTCCAGCACCTGTGAAATATTTGCGCCCCGGTCATATGAGTAGAAGTAGAAGAAATAAGCATCGACATCACGTTGGCCGCGCTCGACGACAATCACAATACACGGGGTTGCGTTCGAGATCCTGCCGGACTCATCAGGCGTTTCTCCGAAGAGCCACGACGGTAGACTTGTAATATCGTCATTGGAAGTCAGTGCTACGACCTGCCCGTCGTCGATATCCACGTCGTTGAGGATAGCTAGGTTATCCAGGTCGAGCTCTGGCAGACCAGGGACGGGTTGCTGATTGACCATGGGCGTGGTGTGACGGATGTGCTCGAGCACATCTGCCGGCCGGAATGGATCATCAGAGTGTAGCCAGACGAGCGGCGCTGTTGTATGGATGGTACTGATTAGCATGCCTCTTGGTACAGCGTGCCCGTTGTAGGGCGATGGCTTGAATTCCCGCTATAGAAAAGACAGGGCTACTTGTTCCATACCATACCGCGTAATGTATTCTGGCACCGGTCGATTGACATCGTCTAGAATGGGCGAGGCTACTGTCTGGGTCGGAGTAGGCTTTGATATGACTTTGAAGACGTGGATTTGGGCGGCTAGCAGCAAAGAGATCAACCCGCGGGCCGACCCGAAGAGACGGGCCATCGTCCTCTCTGCGGGCACGGCACCGAAGCTGTCGATGGCTTGAGCCGGGCGCTCTCGACAAAAGAGAAAGAGAAGAAGGGATAGATTGCTTGAATGCTCTGATCTGAGAGTAATGAACGGCTTCGTGAGGTAGAAAGATAGAGGGAGGAAAAGATGGAAAAAGAACACACATAGGGGACAGAAACAGATTAACCAAACAATCAAGCTTAAATTAACCACAGCCTGATTCATGTCTTTCAGCCAATTTTCTCATCCCTCGAGTAGTGAGCACAGTACCCAGGTTACACA
>JABFFE010001764.1:0-15989 GCA_013623625.1 Fusarium setosum
TTTATCGTGGTTTGCTGCGCCCCGTGGATCAAGTATTGGGCTGGGGAACGTACGGTGTCGGGCCGGGCCTTGAGGAGGGCGATGGACTGATCGAGCCATTCCTGGCTCGTCTTGAAGTAGGGCATTATCGCATGTATTGTTTGTCTATGCCGTTGGAGGGTGGGTATTGGTATCGGTGTCGTGTGCGCGCGAGGAGAAGTGCGGCTCGGTGCGGATGCAGGACTAAGGTGGGCGTTACGACGGCTGATGACTTTGATGAGATATCGGTTACTGGATTTTTGCTTCTTTATCAATGATGTAGGCGGGTTCGTGGTTGTGTGGCCAAACGAGATGTCCCTCGAAGCAATGTCGTTTTGAGGTGGAGAGTTGGATGAGGCTGGAAGTGGGATATTCATGGTGGGGCCTGAAATGGAGGGGGTACTGTACCGCAAGTGAACGCCTCCACCACACCTTGAAGCAAGCTACAACCTTAATAAAACAACCTCGGCATATATAAATTGATAGTTGTTGACACAGTCTATTATATTCAACGCTCGTTTGAGTTATGAACATACTGCTATTATTCATCCTCAATCACGTGCCACCAACGACAGAACGGTATCTCGAACTAGGACGTTTGCCTTTTCAGCATCCGCACCATGCTCAATCATGACCTGGCCGATATCCTGCCGACCCTTCCTCACGTAATGCCACAGCGCCGCATGCCCATCAATCTCCATGTTGATGTTCCGGATCCGCCGGCAGACCTGGCGCGCAACCTCGACCTCCTCCCTCGCGTACAGCGGGTTGCTGTCCCTGAGCGTCAGGTTCATGATGGGCAGGTTCCGACCCTCCTCTTGGTAGGGGAGGACCTCGTCGACGTCGGCCTCGGCCCCGGCGCTGAGCATGAGCTCCACGACTTTCCGGTTGTGGCCCGGCCTGAGGGCATCGGCAAGGAGGAGTCTCTTCTTGCCCGTGTTCGCGTCGATCGGGTTCGGCGAGGCTCCCTGGTCCAGGAGAAGCTTGGCCGCTTGATAGTACCGAGTGAGCACGGCTTGTTGTAGGGGACTGACAGTCCCGATCCTGTCTGCGTAGATGTCGGCACCAGCTTCTTGGATGAGGTATCTTATGGCGCCGAGAACGTCCTGGACTATGTGCCACACTTGGAGGGCCCCGTTGCCTTGAGACACGTTGAATTCGTAGCTCCAGTCCAGAGTTTCCATGGGACCCATGGAGATGAGATGGCACAGCGGTGTCTCATCTCCGCCGTTGGTAACGTTGATGTCGGCTCCATGTTCAACAAGCAGCCGGGCCTTGCTATGAGTCAGCTTCCTCTCCTAGTTAATATTCACAAGAGACACCACTCACGACATCCGCATTGAGTGCGTACGCCAGAGCAGGGAGCTTGGCTCCGTCCGGCGTATCGGGATGCACTCCATTCTTGATCAGCAGCTTTGCGATCGCCGTGTTGCCCCGGATGCAAGCAATATGCAAGAGGCTGTACCTATTCTTCCAGTGCAGGTACCGATACAAAATGCCCGACCCGCCTCTTTTCCTCGACATCCTGTAGCGCAGGCTGTAGAGATTGTCACTGTTGAAGGGCTTGCTGATCCTTGCGGCGACATCCTCGCCGGCCCGAGAGAAAGCTTCCAGAGACGCCTTTGCCGTCCCCAGCACGCCGAACCAGCACGCCCATTGGAGAGCGATGGGTATATCGAGGTCGCGAGGAAGTTTGCGTGTCTCTTGCACGTCCTGGGAGTAGAGGCGCGGGAGAATATGTGCTGCTAAGGCGCGGCAAGTTCTCGCAACAAGATACATGCGTTGAAAAGTGTCCGGAAATAGCGAGATCTGGTCGAATATCATGCCCAGGATCTCGGGTGGCATTTCTATCTCATCGTCAAGAGGTTGAGGGGGCCATGGATGACAGTGGAAGACTTACCCGCCAGGTTTCGAGGGCCATTCATTTGCTCAACAGTTTGAGGTCCCATGTTGGTGCTTTTTCTCCGTTCATGAGATATGTAGAGATAAAAGAAGTGAGTGTCAGTTCGAGAGCAATACCTTGTCTTTATATGAGGCCAGGCTAGACGGATATATATGTTGGTTCCAGGCTGTGCAACCCAGGCGCAGCAAACCACGATAAAAACACTGGATCTCGCCAACCGAATTGACTGCCTAGTTCCATCCTAATTAGGCAATGGTTGCGTTCCAGCAATCCATCCCTGGATACCACATGGCCTTTCATTCAGTCTAGTCACATCCGTCCTTACAGGAGACTGTGATCACTCCACTTCAATTCACCATCTCTTCGATGTCATCATCGCCATGATTCGAGGGTATCTATCCTTTTCCTTTCTCCGTCAACAAGTCATGAGTTAACTTCCTTTTACAATGTCGAGCCTTGCTTCTCTCATTCAATTTCCCCTACCCATGAGGAACAATCCTGCGCGCATCCACTCACGCGTGGGGATCAGGCAGCCAGAACAGCAGTTCCTGGTCTGCCGTCGCGAAAAAGTTGTACCGGGGATTAAAAGCTAGGACGGCAGCCTCTCTCTTGTCAGGCAGCGTCCAGCTTGGTTCCAGCACCTTGTTGTCGCCTGGAGACGCCATTGTATCCCAGACCAACACATCCTTCTTGGAACCACTAACAACGTACCGTCCATCAGGGGTGAAGCAGCACTCGCCACTACTCTCGAAGCTGGTCCCATCCGCCGACACCCCGCTGGACGATGTCGCCTCTCCAACAGCCATCCGTCGTGTTCCGCCGTTTGGCTTGTGTAGGTATGCCTTCAGCGTGCCCTCGAAGGCATCGAGCAGGAAATGACCATTCCCGCGCGTGCCAACGAGCAATGATTTGCCATCGTTGGAGAACTCAAGCTTCGTCCATCCCTTGACAAGACATTGCGACTCCACCCGCCTGCACTGTTCCACGATATCGACCGTCGAGAATGGTGCTTTATCAAAGTTGCGCGCATCGTAGAGCAAGACTGTGCCGCTGCTCGGGCAGGCCACGGCGAAAACAGTTCCAGAGGGATCGTAAGCGGCGAGGTAGGGCGATCGAAGGAACAGTTGGCCTTGGCAGTGCTTTGTTTGCGTGTCCCATAGTCGCACCGTATTGTCTTGGGAGCACGAGATGAAGTTGTCGCTCCCAGGATGGACTGTCAGGCACGTTACGCTACCCTCATGGCCTTCAAAGTATCGAATAAATGAGTTATCGTGCGTAGCAAGGTATCGGATAGCATCTAGCGAAGTGCAAGAATTAGCATTGTACGTTCTATGCATCAGCCGAGACGGCAAGACAAGGTACCATTTTGCTTGGTGCTAGCATAGATGATGCTGGAGCTTGTGTGAGTGAACCTGGCAAGCTTAACCCCGTACTTTTTGCTAAGTAGGCTCTTGTCATGGCGACCTTCTTTGACATTGTAGATCTGAATCGTCTCGTCGCTGGCCGAGGTCATGAGGAGCTGGCCTTCGTCGTCGTAATCGAGTGATAGCACGTGGGGTGGGGGCCGGCCGTCTTTGATGTCATCGCGACGAAAGAGCTGCCAGAGAGGTTAGGACTTGGTAGATAAACAAGGAGACAAAGACGTGGAAGGGCCAGACCTTGGTAGGACGAAAGTTGGCTATCACATCAGACAGGTTTGAGACGGAGGCGGTAGTGCCAAGGGTGCGGTGAATGTTGAGCGAGGAACCGTTAGGGGTATTTGAGCGGTCGATATCCATCGGTGTTGAAGCCATGGTAGGCAGAGGCGCTGAGAAACGTGTATTGAAGTGCTTAGAGTGCTTCGATGAAGCGAGTTGCTCCTGGGACAAAGCCCACAGAGCGCGTCAATTGGGGCGAATGGCCAATTGCACAGATGACGAGACTTGAAACGGGCAAGCAGAAGCCACAGAGGTTATCGCTATCGGTCAAAGTGTTGGTGTGTGCCTAGATATGTTGGTTCAAATGGTGACGTTCGGATCGTAACTTCGCAGCTGTTTTAGCCCGAGTTGGTGTTTTGCATGGACTGGATCCTTTCAACAGCTGATGAGCTCCGTGCCAACAGCTGGAGGGGTGCGTTTCCAGCCCGTGTGCGGGGTGCAGCACGAGGTGAGGTACGTACCTTGGCCATTTCGCAAGTCCGCCACGGATTTCTCTCTGCCCTGACGTGGTGGACCCCGGACCTGAGCCACTGCAATAATAAACCCGCCGCAATCCCGCTGCCGCAATGCCCTGTAACATGTCGCAATGCCCTATAATCAAGCCTCTGGAGTTCCGTCATCCCTGGACTGATGCAACCCAACCTGGAATGCGTCCAATGCATCTCGCTCGACCGGATGTACTGTACAATTCTCTCAGACGTTGAGGTGATCGCGTGCGCCGGCAACAAGCAATTTTGCACTTGGAAGCGCACCTCCAACACAGCCGTGACAAGCCGAGCTTGTCTCGATTGCGCAAGGCCGCCCTGTGCTGAAGAGCTGCCGATGCATGTCCACGACAAGCTGTTCCCCTTGGTCCTAGCGTAGAGTCTCTCTTTCAACTATTTTCTTAGTCATCGGAACATCAAATCAAAGTCTACCATCTGCCCCCAAATCAAGGGGGAGTGCCCCTACTGACGCAAGGTCTCCCCCCCGTGGACCCGCATCCTCCCCGCGAAAATCGCCGCCGAGGTCGGCATGTCGTTCCCGAGCCCCGACCCCGGCGCAAAGCAGAGCAAGAGAAAAAAAAAATCCACTCTGAGATTAGATCACAGAAGAGAGACAACGGGTACTGCAGGACCGTGAATACCCAGAAGGTTGTCAACGGAACTATTTGTGCCTCCCGCCTGAGACCCGATCTAGTCAGCCGGCTGGCTTTGATTGTCTTACCAAGGTCTTAGTCGAGCCGGAGTTAGATACATCTCCCCCCTAGAAGCTCTATCGCGTGTACCTTTTTAGTGTAATTGCGCTGCAGGTGGTACCTTTGCGCTGACAATTTCTCACGCTGCAATAGGTACCTGCTTACCCAGGGTCCGAAGCCGCCGGTGACGGTGTGAACCCTTCTTTCCACATTGGGTTCTAACTTGGGCTTCTTCTCACCTACGCACTTCTTCCCCTTCCATCCCTCCTAGGATTTGCTCTCTCTCAAGTCCCTTGGGCTCGACATTGCGGCCAATCGTCGAGACAAGTTCTCTCTCCCGAGCTCTCCGACCCCTCTAGGGACCTTTTCCCTCTCTCGCTCTCTTCCTTTTTCCTCACCAAAACTGCCGGCCGTCTCGTTGCGTCTGGAGAGCTCGGGGCCATGTCGACGACATTGGGGTAAGTATTTATCCCTCGATTTTTGAGACTTGCTCGATAATGCCGAAGGAGTTTTTAACTGCAACTGCGATTCTTTTCCAGTGCTAACCGTGTTTCTCTACAGCGCCTTCATTGCTGGCGGCATTGCCGCCTGCGGCGCCGTCACCGCAACCCATCCCTTTGAAACCGTAAAGATCCGGTAAATTCTGAGCCTTCAGGTCCCTCGCGCGTCGGTTTCGTCTTGCAGCTGACCAGCTATTCTCCCCTCATAGCATGCAGTTGCAGGGCGAGCTCCAGAACAAGGGCCACCAACCTCACCACTACCGCGGACCCATCCACGGCGTGAGCGTCATTGTGCGCAACGAAGGCGTCCGTCGCATCTACCGCGGCATCGGCGCCGCCTACATCTACCAGGTCCTCCTCAATGGCTGCCGTCTCGGCTTCTACGAGCCCATGCGCAACGCCCTCGCGACTCTCTTCCTCAAGGACGGCAAGGCCCAGAACCTCGGCATCAACATGTTCTGCGGTGCCGCCTCGGGCGTCATCGGCGCCGCTGCTGGCAGTCCTTTTTTCCTCGTCAAGACCCGTCTCCAGAGCTACTCCGAGTTCCGGCCTGTTGGTACCCAGCACCATTACCGCGGCGCATGGCATGGCTTCAAGTCGATTTACGGCACTGAGGGCATTGGCGGCCTTTACCGTGGTGTGCAGGCTGCCATGATCCGAACCGCCTTTGGCAGCTCTGTTCAGCTTCCCACCTACTTTTTCGCAAAGCGCCGCCTTGTACGTCATCTCGGGTTAGAAGAGGGTCCTACTCTACATCTTGCTTGCAGCGCCATGAGCGGTTTTGTTGTCTGCTGTGTGATGCATCCTCCGGGTAAGTCGCGTGCTCAGTCGTGTGCTCAAATTCTACCTTCAGCTACTGACATTGAATGTGCTCTCAGACACCATCATGTCTCGTCTCTACAACCAAAACGGAAACCTGTACAAGGGCGTCATCGACTGTCTATCCAAGACCATCCGCTCTGAAGGCATCTTGGCTCTGTACAAGGGCTTCTTCCCTCATCTTGCCCGAATTCTACCCCACACCATCTTGACGCTCAGCTTGGCCGAGCAAACGAACAAGTTGGTGCGCAAGGTTGAGAGTCGCATTTTACCCAGAGTGGAAATGGCGGCTTAGAAGGCGTTGGACATTCTTGCTTGAAAAATCCGATTGGGGAAAAGGAGAGGGAAATGTGCTTGGCACGGTTGGAATCTATGAGCAGAAGTGGTTCTTGTATATGATAAGGGAGGACTGGATTTTCTCGAGCCCCCATTTATATCGGATGGTCATGTAGGTTAGACGACGGGAGCATTTGGCATCGCCTGGGTCAGGGATTTGGCAATCAAAAGGCGGCGCGGCGCATCTTGGGGGAGTTTCCAGTCTTATAGACACCATGGCACCAGAATACAGAGGAACGGTGCCCTCTTTTCTTGTTCACTTTTTGTGCTTGGCTACCTCATCCGTGGATTGATCGCTTACATCCATAGCACAGCCGGTTTGCGCCAGATCCGTCCCCTGAATCGTCTCCTATTTCACCCGCCCAACGCGAATCGCCTTCAGCATCGAGTGACATGCCACAACTCCCGCAGAAGCTATCCCCTCCAACCCGGTCCAGCTTCCCCGTTGTACGGACCACGTTGGCGACGATGCCCGAGTAACCCTCTTCAACACTCTCAAAGTACCGTGCCATCACCTCCTCGATGCTCTGGTCCTTGTGTGAGACGACGCTGCCCCCGGCTGTGGCTCTTGCCTGCTCCAACGGGACAACTCCCTTCAATGAGGGTATGAGATCGATGTACTGTAGCATCTCGTTGCGGAACACTTCGCGCAAGGGATAGTACACGGGGAACTCGACCCGGCCAGTCTCGCGCGCGGAACCGTCCATCGTAGGCTCGTATATGCATATCGTGGCCATCCCATCAGCGACCTGCAGCGGCACCGCAAAACCTCGCCCATTGGCGACCTCAGATAGGGTCAGGGCAGCGAGGGAGGTGGTGCTATGGCCGAGCAGAAGGGCAGAGCATGAGCGTTCTCGGGCTATGTGGATGAGGAGGTGGCGGACAAGCTGACGGAGAATGTCAGCGCGAGAGGTCACAGTTGGTAGAGCCTCGAAAAGCCGTCGCAGACGAGCGGTTGGGTCCTCGTCTGGGGTGTCAGTGTCCAGGGGTAGGGTTGACCAGTCGATACTCTTGACAGAGAGAACGTGGGCGAGAGGGATACATTCAAAGGTGGCATGTGGGAACACCCGGCGGTACTCGTCTAACAGCTTTCTGGCAGGTGATTCTCCTCCTGGTGGCGATAGGTCCGTGTCAATATGAACGATGACGGGTTCAAAGGATGACGATGACTTCTTGGTCGAATGGCGATGAGCCGACTCGTCAAGAAGCTGGGCCAGGACACTTGACGAGGGTCCAAACGACAGGCCGGCCAGGTACCGACGAGCAGTGGGCTGTGTCGAGACACGGGTGTCTTTGTGCAGCGCACCAAGACGCTTGTTCATCTTGAGGGCGACATATTGGACGTAGCAGTCACTGGTGAGTGAGTCAGTTGGAGGGACAGCGAGTAGGGTCTACGCGAGGGCTCCAAGGGTGCTTACCGGCAAGTTGGATCTGATCGTAGTCTAAATGTACCATCCTCGACCTTGCACCGCTTGCAAGGCCGGCTGGTATCGGACCCGGGCATCGGTAGAAGATACGGAGGAGACGGGGGAGGAAACGGGTTTCGGGTGGCTTATACAGGGTAGGCCCCGCGCTGGTGCTTACAAACTGCAGTGGCAATGAATGTTGAGAATGAAAGCTCCAGTGCCTTTAGCGCAAAGTGTGCTACTTTGGGGTCTTGAGTATTTGTCGCGGAGTGATCTTTGAGATGTTGATAGTTGGAGGTAGGTTGGGCAGCAAGTTGTATGATAGAGTGAAGTTTGAAATTTTTGCCGCCGCCAGCCGATCCACGCTTACAAGCAGCAGATGCCTACCAGAGCCGCTCTTTCATCCCCAACATGCATCAGAAAACACAGAGGTATTTAAATAGGATATATAAATACAAAAGACAAATAACTGCTCCCAAGGGTTGAAAATAATTCACCGCCTTGTAACAGGTTTGACTCGCCCGCGGCCTACCTGCACTTATACATAACTGCAAGTCGTCATGTGCCCTCCTCCACTACAAGACACAGAAACCTCACCAAGCCAAGGCTGACATGTTTAAACAAAGGGGTAATGTCTCTCTATTGCTACCGTTATTTTTGCATGTATCGAGGAACAACTAACATAGCTAAGTCTACTTTAGTTGAGTTGCCCAGGCTTCTTCTTCTACATGTCCCACGTCTAGCTCAAAAACGAGACGCTCTTAGCCTCAAGGCCCAAGTAGACTACCGAGAACATGCCCTCTGAAATACTCTCGATCCTTGTTCCACGCCCTGACCAGAACCTCCTTGCCCACCTTCACCAGCTCCTCATTCTGTTCAGCAGTTCCCCAGCCCGGAGTCCGCGAGCCGAAGCAGATCAAGTGGACGCCAACATGGAGGATTGTACGGTAGGCAAACTCGTCGTCGACTGCGCCGTAGCCATCTGCAAAGGCCCGGATGAGCCACTCGCCGGCCTCGATGTCCTTGTACAGCTTCAGCTGCCACAGCTCCGCAATCATCTGGCCCAGATCAAGGGGTCGGACGCCGAGTTGGGCAAGTTCCCAATCCACGATCCGGATGGGAGTCTGGACACCCTCTTGGATGGTGACATCGGGCAGTAGCACACTATTCTGCTGTCAGTTGTCTCTGAACCTGATATATCTACTATTACAGAACAACTTACTTTCCCGTCCAAAAGTCACCGTGAATGACAGAGAGAGCCGCTTCATCCACAAGCTCTCCAGCAGCCAAGTCACTGATGCCCTGCAAGACGTCCCTTGCATCGCCAAGAATCGTCGGATGCCGGTCCGCCATCTGCAGCAGCTGCTGGTAATTGATCATGTTCTTGAGGCCCTGCATCTCCTTGTTCCCCGCAAAGACCTCGTGCAGCGCAGCCTGCCCGGGTTCCTGGCTCCAGGTGTGGAACTCGCGGAGCCAGGCGCCGAGGCCATGGCCGAGCTGCTCACACTGGGGCCTGAGCGACTCGGACGTCGGGGCACTGTAGTGCTTGAGAGCGTAGTCCTTGAGGCTGACGGCGTTGGGGAGATACTCTTGAACCTGGGTGTTGGAGTGCTGGTTGAAGTGGTACACGGCCGGGGTGGAAATGGCGCAGGATGGTGTTGTTGCTGGAGGGAGGGCGGCGAGATGTATGAGAGATTCTTGCTCGATGGCCTGCGGTGATCACTAGCGTGAGAAGGGAGGCGATTCTTGACCGGGGGCCATGTTGCTTACACATCGAGAAGTAGCGAGAGGGAAGGCAGGGTTAGTTGCGACATAGGCCTCGCCTTGCTTGATGACGACGCCGTGGGGATAGTCCGGGGAGGGCTTCTCGAGGATGGCGTGGTACATGAAGTTGGCGGTACCACCAGAGAGTTTCGCGAGGGCCGAGACAGCAAAGGGAGTTTCCTTGAGGACCCGTTTCACCTTGTCTTGAATCTCATTTTCCGAGGTGGCCATGGTCGTGGTGTCGTCTGTGTGTAAGGTGGTTGGAGAGGTTGTGCACAGGAAGTAAGGGAGAAGGGGAGGTTAGAGACAGGATTGGCCGAGTTGGTTGGCTGAGTCGACAGTGATACAATTGATTGATACCATGTTTCTATGAACCTGTTTATATACTCGTGTTTCCAGTCGGAGTCTTGAACATTCGACTGTCACAGTGTGGTGGTTCCTCCATGGTGCTAGTGAATGAGCATTTCCAATCAAGCTTGTGAGTGGACAGCGCAAGTGGTCTGTCTATTAGTTGGTGCGATGAGTCCTCGCCGATGACTCAACTTGTGCGCAATGAGTCTATTCAGCCGCAATTGTGTCAACAACGAATTAGTCCAATGGCGAGACAATTGAAAGAAGGAAAACAATCAAGATATATCATGCTCTTGATCAACGTCGGGTAGCTTAAATCTCATTGATGGAAGAGCCGCCGTTCATGGCCCTTGTCACTGCTACCTTGTGTTTCGCCTGGGTCGTGGGTCCTTGTTGGTCAGGCAGGGAACATGGCCCTTTGCTTTACTGCTACGTACTGTTAATAATAGCCGCTGAGCATCGTCTCACGATTCCAAGCGCCCTGTATCAGAATATTAAGCGACCGACCGACCGACCGTCTGGCCGGGCCGGGCCTTGTCCCTGGCTGGCTGGCCGTCCATCCATGGCCGTTGGCCACATGGTGGTCGGTCACTGACGAGCTCTCACACGGCACAGACGATCTGGAAGGGAAATGCGCAGTACTGTAGTGTATGCAGCTGCATGACAGGCATCCTTACATACGACTACTGCTCCCCAACAAAAGACTCTGACAACCCTAGCTAGGCCTTTTCTCGTTTTCGCTCTCAAAGTCCGGAATGTACGGATATCCGTCTCTTCCTTTTGGTCAGTTGCTTGCACAGCCTCTCCCCAAGATCCAATGCTGGGTACCTAGTAGGCAGTCACTTGAGGCCTGGTTCCCGAGATGCCAGCACTGCCCGATGTCATCACCAACGGCTTATCTTCAACACCTCGACTAGTAATGGAAGAGGTAGAGGTACGTAAGACTGATGATTCTAGGTGGGCGTAACATGGTCAGGGTCTCGACTTGCGCCACCTGATGTAATGCCCGCCTCTTGGACACGACCCCTCCTCTTGTGCTCTTGTTGATCAAGAACGGACAAGTTCCAAGAGTCCGATGGCTTAAGACTTGACTGCCATCATTCATCTCTACCGAAAGCCCTTATTAGTCGCCTCTCTGTCCAGCGTCCGAGCTCACAAGCCTGCGGCAACATGCCCTCAGCTTGCTTGCCTAGCCTTTGGTCTAAATAAAAGCACAACCGCCCCCCTCATGATCATTTCATTCGACCTCATTTCTTCACCAGTCTGTGGCCTTGACGCCGCCTGCATCAGCGTCTGTCGACAAAAAGCACAGAGTGATTCGACACGAACCCTTGGACGCCGAAACACCCCAGCGGACGAGAAAAGTGGACGGTTCCATCTGATACCCTAGCGCGACCTGTCCCCAAGCCTAAAAATACCCCCTATGGTCTGCGTTTCAGCGGGCAAACCCCCCGTACAACCCTCGCATAACCGTCGTACCAAACAAGTATCCGCCCGATCTGCGACTTGGCTTTTTGCTTAGCTTTCCCCCCCGTCATTCTCAGGTCTGCCCGCTCTAGAGTTCCATCTCCGACCATTCTGCGACAACTGCCGCTTGCAGATCAAAACTCCTTTTTCTGCTCCTCCGGATTCCATTCACTTCTCGTCCTTCCTTCTGCAGTAAAAGCCTCACCTCTCGTTCAATCCTTCTCATTCGACCATCAAGTTTACCATCTTATTGCATAATCCTTTTGTCCTCCTCGCCTTCGACAATTCATCTCCCTCCCTACCTACGTCTCCAAACCCCCCATAATAAACAACAATATCCACCACGACAACCGCGAACCACATCCACGAGACATTGCGAAACCCGCTGCAACCATTTGATCCAGATTCATCTCCTCGGTCTCACCACATATATCAGTATCACGTTCCACCTTCCGCCGAATTCGACGTCCCGACTTCCACCATCTTCTCTGCCCCGTGCCTGGACCCTTTGTCTGGACGCATACGACTCAACATCGAATCCCTGCTTGTAACCCCATCCTTTGACGCCGGAGGGGCCAATCCATCTCCTGGTCGTGACATTCAGCGAGGCTTTTACTTGCCTTCCTCCTCCTTTCGATATCTCGACGAATATACAATCCAGCGACTTGGAACTTCAGCCTGTCATTCGCCCTCCTTCGACATCATCGTTCCCCTGCTACTGCTCTACGAACCGTCCATCTCATCTCATGTCCACGACCTCGCTGCGATCGTCGAACCCAACTCCAAATCGCATATATCGAATTGAATAGTCCGCAATGGCGGGAACATTGGTCGAGCGACCTGTCTCTCAGGTCCAGACTTCACTCAACACTAAGCTCGATATTGGCGCAAGACCTCGCAGCCATTCGAATATCGAAGCCGCTTTCTCCCCGGTAAATAATGACGGCTGCTTCGACTTTGATCGCGTTGTAAAGAGCGGCTACGTACAGAAGCGCACTCAAAAGACAAAGGTTAGTGCCATCCTGGGTTCCTTTCTCAGTCATATCCCAAGCGCTGCCCTCTTGCTCTCCTGACAGCCCGTTCAAGGCTAACGTTACTTGACAGAAATGGAAGACCGTCTATCTAGTGCTGCGACCCAACACCCTTTCTCTCTACAAGAACGAAAAGGAGGACCGTTTGCGACACCAGATCTATCTCTCCGACCTCACTGCCGTCGCCGAACTCAAAGACCCCAAGCACAAGCGCAAGAACGTCTTTGGACTCTTTTCCCCGTCGCGCAATTACCACTTCCAAGCACCATCTTTTCAGGACGCTCAAGAATGGATTTCGTTAATACGGAAGGATGCCCGCATTGACGAGGAGGAAGACGAGATGTTTCTGGCCAGCCCCCGGGTCACGCGACAGTCGCTGCACGGCATGAGCCCTGTTCCCATCAATGGTTCGCTGGATCGGCTGGGCGAAAACGAGCGCTTCCTTTCCAGTTCGCCCGAGCCCTTGGGGATATCCGCTCCCAAATTCGGCACCTCCGGAGGCAGGAGGAGGTCATCCATACTTGAATCCTCCGGCCTGTCCGGCGCAGAGTTCGCATCCCACTCCGACCTTTCCGACAACGAGGTGGTCCGGATCCACGATGCCTCGTTCGAGAGCTTTGCTGTTCAATCGCCCACCAACCTACCCCCACCAGGTGATATTCGCCAGCCGGGCCTAGGCATGCGATCCGCTAGCCAGACGAGTGTGTCCAACGTCGACCATGACCCAGACCGTGTCATCTGGCAGGGCTGGCTCTACTTTTTGCGCAACCGCCGCGGGGTGCGTCAATGGAAAGATATGTGGGCTGTCCTCCGTCCGCGGAATCTCATCCTCTACAAAGACGAGTCCGAGTATACGGCTCAATGGATCCTCCCCCTTGGCAACATCGTCAATGTGGTCGACATCGACCCACTTAGCAAGAGCAAGAAGCACTGCCTGCAGGTTATCACCGAGGAGAAGAGCTATCGCTTCTGCGCCCACGACGAAGACGCCCTCGTCCGCTGCATCGGCGCCTTCAAGAGCTTGCTCGCCAAGCGCCGCGAGCTCGAAGCCCGCACCGCCACGACGGCTTTATGACGAGAGTGCAGTCGGCCCTCAATAACGAGCCTCGAGGTTGTTGTGCTACGGGCCTTGACGAAACAGTAGCACCCTTGATGAATCACGACGGTCAACGTTTTCCTTGTCCTCAGTTCTTTCTGATAGCGACCCTGTTGATCTACTTATCTACCCAGATTTACTTTGTTCCTTTTTCTTATTTTTTTCCCCAGCGTACTGTTTTCTAGCCAAAAGAGGAGGAAATTCTTTCGAGGAGTTGGTATTGTCACATAGCGCCTGTCCATAGAGCTACTTTATTTTGTATCTAGCGTAAATATGATATCCCCAGTACCTAGCGTCGATTTCGTAGCATTCCCTAAACCCATCACATTTCGTAGAAAGCCTCCCATGTTCCAAACGCCTGCCCATATTCTAATGATACATTCTCAAGACCGTTGCAATAACACCCAAATGAAACTGTAAAATACCAAGCAAGGGTCCCAAGACGGCAAGCCATGCAGGAACGGGATCGTCGTCATACGTACCAGACCCTCGGGTGTTGCCGCATTAGCCAAGAGGTACTGGCATGGGGGCATGTCACCAGCAGTCTCCAACAGCTTCTCGGCGTAACTTGGCCTTGGCCAATAGGGGAATGTGTCTTGGCAGGCAGGCGACGAGGGTTGTTTCTGTATGCAGTGATTGCCAGAACAACAGCACTTGATGATTCTGATATGTCACCTTATACGCACATGCCACTGAGGACTTCGTCTTGGCTCTGTGGAGGAAGGAAACGACCGAGTTACTACTCCACCTTGTCAATCCCGAAGAAAGCTGCATCGAAATCGCCGTGCTCCATCACGTCGAAATCTTCATCGCGGTCCGCCATGAGTTCCTCAAAGGTCGGATCGGCCATTCCATCACCACCAAGGTTGCCACCCGAATCAATGTTGCCGAAAATGTCGTCGTCAAATGCCGATTCAAACGAGTCCGTTTTCATTTCTTGTAGTGGTGCTTGGCTTTCTGGGTTCATCAAAGGCCCGGTCTTGATCTGACTCTCACTAGATTGTCCCGGGGGCGGTGGAGCAAGATTTGCTTGGCCTGGGGGGTTGGTGGGCAACAGGTTGTCGAGACCAAGGATATCATCGTTGCCTTCAGGCGGTGCGAACGTCGCGAGATCAAACGACGGCTCCTGGGTGGTGGATGGATTCTGTGAGTCGTTGTTTGTCGGAGCTAGCGTGAATTCCATGTTGGTGAAGTTGAGTTCCGAATGAGGAACATCTCCGGTTAGGTCCATGGTGTTGTTGTCCAGCGGCTTTTGTTCCATGTTTGGCATTGGAGCCATTGGAGCTGTAGCAGCAGCCGGAGCCGGAGAGTTGCTCGTCTTGATGTGTGTGACATCAGCGATCGAGGTTGGTGGCATGGAGGGAGCGGGTTCGTCCTTCATCACCACATCGGGTTGACCCATATCCGGAATTCCCATGCCCATATCAGGAAACGGAGCCACGGGCTTGCTGGCCTTTGTCTCGATCATGGGCTGGTCACTGGGGGGAGGGGGGGATGATTCAAGATCAATGACCATGGGTGATTTAGACTGAGGCTCAATTGGCTGAGGGGGTTGTGGTGCTTGGGTAGGCAGCGGTTGCTCGACCTGTTGGCTCTGCTGCTGCTGTCGCTGTTTCTGCTCCTGTAGCCTCTTGAGATCGCGCATCAGGACAGACTTAGAGTTGATCTTTACAAATGTGAGAACTTGAGGTTCCAGCAGATAGTTGTCTGGGGTTACTCACAATGTCCCATTCCAACTCGTTTAGGGCTGAATGGAAGGTGTGGATGGTGTCGGGCAGTTTGGACTTGAGAGAACCCTGAGGCGGCTGCACACTGCCTTGGGCATCCTTCCGAGAGGCACGCAGGGCCTTGCCGGTTTGGACAAGCTGGGAGATGGATAGTGAGCAAGGGCTGCGGACCATGGGGACTTGAAGAAAAATGGATTTGGGGATTATACTTACGACATCGTTGACCATGAGCTGGAGGGTGTCCAGGGGATCCTGGGGCTTTTGAGACGCCATATTCAATGTGAAGTAGCAAGGGTATATCAAAAGTGAGAAGCAGTATTTTCTAGATGCTCTAGGTATTTCCAGTATTGTAGCAGGCGCTGGTGGATCAAAAGGATGGATGTTCAGAGACGGCTTTGAATGGTCTGGATCCAATGGACGTCGTTGAAGGATGGCACCTCCACTCCGGAGGCTGAGGCGCGACCCAAACCTTAGGCCCACTTGTTAGAGAAGCGTGTTGGTGAGCGACGTCACGTGCCTCCTGGTCTGGAATTTGGAGGGTGTTTCACTTCCGAATCGGGCAGGACTGCAGCTTGACGTGCGAATTGTATATTGCGTAGAGAAAATAACACGTGAAGTTCAAAATAAGATTAGAGAATGCAGCAAACCATGCGTTGACTTGACCATTAGAAGGCTGGGTTGTGCTGAGCGTGGATGT
>JABFFE010001765.1:0-10766 GCA_013623625.1 Fusarium setosum
GGACAGGAGGGGAGGAAAGGCGCGAGGGGAGGGGCGCTGTCGCTGGCGATGAAATGACGAAACGCGCTGGAGAGACAGCAACAAGTTGTCGCAAGTACATAGCTATTGCAGCCATCGTAGACGACCGAGCGGGAAGATCTCCATACCACGGCTGGTTTGGTGTGTTGCGATGGAGACAGGTAAGAGCTTTTTCGAAACGCGCGAGCCCCTGCCACACACGTGTACAAGTCGGTTGGTAGTGTAAATTATGCAGTTTCGTCGCCGCCATCAAGGGCATAACTGCGGACATAAACGCCACACAACATTCGCTAGCTGAGTGAGCAGAGCGTCCTTTCCAGGATCAATCGCCGAGATCTTGTGCGTGTGCCCTGGGCTCTCATTCGGCCTTGAACTTGCTTGAACAATGCCCTGGACTCTACAGGGATGCGCAGGAACCTCATCGAGGTCCCTGTGTCCGTTGCTTCGGAACGATTTGGCAGTGGTTGAGCTGCCAAACTGACAGGTACAGTTGGTATCTCAAAGCGGTACTGTACGGAGCTGTTAGAAGTTGTCCCAGCATCCCAGCCCAGACGACCTCGCGTGCGGCATATCAGCGCCAACAACCGGGTACAGGTATCCCGTCCTACCGGAGCGCGAAGCCTGATCTTTGAAATGTTTAGACCAGGGGCTGAAAAACTCGGCTTTGTCTAAATTTTCCCTCCCATGCCAATTCTTTTCCTTATTGCGAATCTTGGGTGCTTTCGATAGACGCCAATCCGACGACCCTCGAGCCAACGGCCGGCGTGTGGGGCCGCTGCCAGGGCCAAACCGCCCGACCGAGACTCGACAGGTCGATTTCACTCTAGGCGTGACCCAGTACTTGTTCTCCGTCCCTGGATGTGTGTGGGCTTCGGTACCTTCCAGAGACAGCTGCAGGTACCAGACATCTTGAAACCCCTGGGTCCGTCTCATCCATCCCGCTCGTCAACCGGATCGTCAAGGCGTGAATAACGATACCGTGCGTCGTGCCCTTCGAGGCAAGTCCTCCGATCCTGGCCCTATCCGTCACGATGCCGCGGCGTCGGTCCCAATGCAAAGGAAACAGGGTCCGGGGAACGGAGATTGCCAATGGACCTCTCGTCCATCCAGGGACGGAGAAGCCCAGTGAGCTCTCCACGACGATACTACCTACCGTAGCATCCCCCGGGTTGCCCGGTGTCGGGAACGCTCGACAGAGCTTCTCGAAGCAAAGCAATCCTGGCCACCCAGATCCCCAACAGAGCGGACGCCCTAGGCGTCGATCCTTCTCGCAGCGCAGCAGTTGTTGTCCCTTCTTCTGCTTTGATGTGTCCCCTCCATTTCCCCTCTTGTTGCTTTTGATGTTGCGCGCATTGGATGCCTCCCTTGAATCGTGGTGCTTAGTTATCACGGCACGTAGTCCGATATCCCCGTCATGAAACGCGGCAGCTCCTCAGGAACCGCCGGATGCTTGCAAATGCGCGCCTGTCGCCCAGCCTCGCAGGATGCAGCTGTTGACAGCGACCGGCCAGAGCGATCGGATTTGGATCATTCAAGAACCTGACGGAGAGCAGGCGGGGTCTGACCGTTATGCGATGACCCTATAGCCCCAGTCGAGCTCTAATCAAAGCCCAATCTCGCCCTCTCACGTCACCCTGTGGCCTGTGGCAAGAGAAGCGTAATCACGGTCCTGGGCCTGTCAAGGAGCTCCCTGCGCGACATTTACAGTGTCTTTGAGCGGGCGCATGCACAAATGATGCGAGCAACTCGGCGCATAGGATCTCTGGCAGGCCCGTTCACGCATTCCCAGTTCTACCGTTGAGGGGTTGGCGATGGTGGCTGAAGGGATCAATCCTGTCTATGAGAAGACCCTGCGGGAGGGCCGTCGCGGGATGAGGTCTGCAGGATGGGCGCGATATCGTATCCGATGCGCCATTGTGGACCTCTGGGCGCGGCAGGCATATTGCAGAGGCTGGCGGCAGTAAGAAAGGCAGTGTCGGGTTGCTTGGTGATGGAATCTCCATGGTTGATTTCTCAGCCTTTCATGTTTGTGGGTCTGACTTTTCTTTGTGCCTTCCCTTCCCGTTGCCGTTCAACGTGTGTGTTGGCTGTGCCTGAAATGTGTGCCTTAATTGTATGCCTCAATTCCAGCGCCCCCAAGCCCCGTCCCTCCATCCCACTTCGCGATCGTCTCTCACAAGTTTTTTTTCTGGGTAACTTTCCTTTCTCTACCCTTGCAGCGGCGCATTGACTTCTCAGCTCAATACGGGCGCCTCGATCGTGATCATTCCTACGCCACAAGAGCAATGCCCACTCAGTTCCTAAGCTGAGTTTTCCTGCCACGCCGTGATCCGTCAGGACAGCCAGCCTTTCCGTCGCACCACGAGGTCCAGCCTTGAGCCAACGCCGTAACTTTCTCCAATTGACACTTGTGGAGTGCAGCCGTCTTCAAGGGTTCTTCCCGATGGGACGCCCCGTGTTACCCCACTGCGCCGTCGACGGAGCCTTGAGCTCGTCGCTTGTGTCTAGCGCTGCGCCCAACCACGCCGTCAAGAAGTCTGTCTTCAGGTGTCGTCTCTGTTAGGAGCCATTCATAGTTTCTCTAGCGAGTCCATGATCAACACTTCAGGGGTGAAGAATCTCACTTGGGAGGTCGGACTCTGGCAGCGACTCCGGTTGGAGAAAGGATGTGAAATCCTTGTTGATTCAAGGCCGGTTGAAGAGCAGATCCAGACCCATGTTCGTCCGGTCCCTTGACGCGTCCTGTTTGCCTCCATTACTCGTCAAAGACGATTGAGCCTCACTCCTGATGATCCGCTCAACCGCTCCTTGAGTTGGCATTTCGATATTGGCCGGTGCAAGACAGCTATGACCCGCGTTTGCATGGAATTGTGCGAATGTGGCAACATCTGTCCACCTCAACAGTATCCCAAGCCCATGGCGGTCGATCCTAGCCCACTTAGGTCACCTGTCACCACAACATCTTTGATGGTGAAGTCATTGCTCAATGCCGCTGCAGACGCGACAGCTCGACACGACTGCGGAGGCTGTCGATCTGTTTTGATATAGTCGAAACCGGAACAAACAAGGCGGTCTAGTTGACCCCATTACAATCGATAGCCAGTGGAGAGAAGTGAGGTGTATCGTGGAGCACATGGGCAAGGTGACCAGGAAGTTGGTTCGCGAGGATGGGCATATCCAGCTCTGCAGTAAGGACCTGTCTTGCAGTATGATTCCAGGCACGTTTGTCTCAGCAATAGAGTTGACATCCAGTTTCCCGATACCAGGCGAGTTTGTCATACGGTCTTGAATAAGAGGAATTAGCTTTGGTACGCTTGTCGGCGGCTTGCAGGCGTGCGGTCTAAAGTCGCCTACCCCAGATCCATCCAGGTTGGGTATGACTCCGTCAACACTTGAGTAGCGTTTGATCCTGATCTGGCAAACCTGCAGCCCGTTTCGATCAAAGGAGGTTCTTGCGGTCTAGACCTAACCCTTCCCGTCACCACTAGAGCTTGCACCTGCATGTATTTGGTGGATCTCCGTACGGTGGATGAAGTTGATTTCTCCATCCCACCGCACATGGGCCGTTCGCCAAGCTCTAGTCGGGATAGAGGCCCGTTTCCTTGTAGACAAGCAGTCCGACAACGAATAATGAGAGACTAGTGTCTGCTGGACTCACACGGTTGGGGCGGCTTGACGAGACTGCATCAATATCACTGCATCAACATGGCGTGACAGCAGCAGCATAAGAACACTGAAGCTGGTTGTTTTCACGCATGCTTCCCTGCTGAGTCGGTCACCCGCAGCCTCTGGCTGTCCAGCCAAGACAGAAACACCAATAGCCTCGTCAGGAGGCGCCGGGTAGACGCAGTATCCGGCTGCCAGACCGACTCAGACGACGCTCTGTCTGACAGCCCTGCAGTGAAGTTCAAGTTCGCTCCCAAAAGATCCCCTAGCCCACGGTCCCAGGAGCCCGGTGCTCTCGCGTAGTTGGCTGGACCAAGCCACCGAATGTTCATGGAATCCACCAGCGCCGCCGCACCTTGCCATCGTCAAAGTATCCGTGAATGGTCGAGCTGAGAAGTATGCCAGGTGGCCGCCTGGGGTTTGTGCAGCGAGCTAGCCCTGGGCGATGGTTCCGTTTGAGCGGTGAACGCCTCGTTTGATGAGATCCTATAGGGTAGATAGCGGTGAAGGTGGAGGAAACTGGTGTCTCGTGTTGGTCTGGATGATGCCTCGGCAATGAAAGATCTAATCAATTATTGTGATTCCCCTCCTAGGAGAGCTCACTAGTATCGCTCGGGGAAGTTCTCGCGTGGATGGTGAAAGGTGTGGAGATGCTATGCCGCAGTGTTGAGCCTCCCGCTGTCAATATCTCAACCCTAGATGCACGTGGCTAGAATCCCTAAATACATACGACGTGGCCACTCTAGCATGGGATTGCCAGAGCCGCGTAGATGCAGAGGTAGTCAGGTATATGCCAATAACGTCATTGAAGTTCTTAATTGAACCGTGGCCAGTCATTTGCATGGGAAGATACATGGACACACACGCCGTACTACAGGCATCTTAAACACCAAAGGGCAATGACAGCGGAAGCATACATAAAGTTTCCATATAACGTAAACGGATATTCGTTTTCCTGCGGGTGATGCTTTGGGTTCAATAGAGAGGGGAAGAGACATACTTGTGGCCAGCAAACAGTTCCCAAACGGCCAGGTGGCATACTGATTTCGCAATTCATACCAACCTACCTATGCATGCAGCTTCCCCGATCCAAACAGCGGCACAAATGCTATTCTCCAAGCAAACACAATTTCACCCTAAGCTCTTCGTTGATTGTGAATCACTGCCGGAGAGAGGTCCTACATATAGCCTCCCAAGGCCCGACTTCTGCTTGGGCGTTTCTTTCACCCTCAATCCTCCACAACATCAAATCCCAACTCATCCATTCTCACACAGAAGCATCCGCAATTTGATTTGTCGATCAACATATCTTCTTTTGATACCCGTGGCAGCTTTGCCATCTACTGCTGAGTGGCCGATTACCCTCGCCCCTGAGGAAGGAGCACTCCTGCCGACCCCTCCTCCTTCTTCCCCTCCTCCCTCCTCCCTCCTGCATTCAACATCTTAACTTTGCCCAAGAGCTGTGCGGCTCCTCCCCCCATTTCTCGCAGAAAACCTTTCTTCCACACCCCGCAGCCCTTTACACTCCTTCGGCACCAGGAGGTCTCGCGTCATCTTTAGCCACAGCTTTAAAGAATCTCTTCATCTCTTCGCTCTCTATCTCGACGGCATTTTATTAAACCTTACGCCTCGGGTTGTTCCTTCTTTCCCCATTGAATTCTAGTCCGTCAGAGATCACCCAGCAGCAATGCCCAACTACAACAAAGGGGGCTACAAGCCGTGAGTCTGCCCGTCGGCTCCCATGGAAATGACATACTGACCCCCTTGCCATGCAGCAAAGCCCAGGCATCGCTTCCAACCAAGTAGGTCCCGTTGGATATCGCTCGCTGTCCAGCCCACTAACCTCCGCTTAGGTTTCGTTGCAAAGTTGGAGAGGAGTGGAAACCACTCTCGGAGTTCTCCAAGAACCAGCAACGCCTCATCCAGTATCAACTCGAGAACGGACGAGAGATAAGCGCAGCTCGTTCGGGCATGACCTGCAAAGAGCACACGGCAAAGAACCGAACCGAGGTTCGATGCGAGCTTTGTGGGCTCATCAAACCCGTTGACCAATTCAGCAAGAACGCGCTGAGAAACGAGGATTTCGTAGGCCTTCCCTTGACCCAAACAACACACGCTGACTAGCCATAGACTTGTATGCGATGTATGGCGTGGACCGAAACCCAGGAACCCAGCGTGGTGCCCTCGCCCCTGGAGACTGGACATGTCTCCGTCGAGGAAGAGGGTGCGGATCATTTCAAGCGGAACCCTGTCGACAGCTCTGACTTCTTCGACGATGATGATGAAATGCCTGCGGCAAGTACGCTCATGGGCGCTGTGGAATCGTTGCTGACTTGACCAGGCTCCTATCACTGGGATTGAAGGGATAGGTCTTCACGGACTCGACAAGACCCAATCGGCTCGCGCCTCGGCCGCCCTTTCCGCCCTTTCCCAAGTTGCGAGCGAGACATCATATGCTGGGTCGACTACCAGCAAGAGCACCAAGAATTTGCCGCCTCATCTGGCTGGCAAATTTGGGGCGTTGTCGATCGATGCAGAGTCCGTCTCCGGCGCTTCAGAGGCCACTAAGGGGAAGGAGACCAACACGCAACTCCCGCCACACCTTCGCTACATGGGCTCATCTACTATGTCCCAGTCTGCTGAAACTGCATCCGGAAGCATCTCGACCGCTACCACAATCCGTAAGGATAAGGAGGAGATCCAGAGACTGCGCCAGGTTCAATACAACAAGTGGGACTCACGCGGTCAGCAACATGTTGGAATCAAAAACCCGACAATTGCCTCGAGCTCAGCCTCTACAATGTGTGAAAGTGAAGGGAAAAAGTACAATGACTCCGATGTCATTGGAAGTCAGGACTTTCCCACGCTCCAGGAGTCGGTGTCTCGACGAAGAGGCAAGTGGCCTACGGCTAGTGAGGTGAGTCGGGGTCCGCAGGGCGTCTGAAGACGACCAGGCATGCTAATTTGATGGAATGCAGATGCGAATCCCTCAGTCGGAGCTCAAGAAGCAACCCATCTTGACTTCGTCCAGAATGCAGGCTGTCGACCCAGATATTGAGCGCCAGCGACGACTGAATTTCTGCGAGTCGGATGACTCTGATTACTAGGTGACCGTGAGAGGCTAGGTTGAGGGAGAGAACCTGTTGGGATCAGGAAGCGATGACAGCGGCAAGTGGTAAAAATTGGCTCTCGGTTTAGCCAGGATGGAATGTAACCAGGGACTCAGGACAGAAAAGTTTTTGCAATTTGATTGTTTGTGCTTCGTACATCTGCGAGCTTGATTCCCGATGTCCCATTTCCACACACGGCGAAGGAACCCCAACTGATGTCGTTGTTTGACTGTTCCTGTAGAATGCGCTGAGTGAGTATCAGTGGTCATTGTGAAGCGAGGCACTGCTTAGCAAAATAACCAAAACCAAGTGCAATGATATTTCCTACCCATGACCTAGACTCCCGTAGAAGTGTTTTTGTTCCATGTATACATGCTTGCATGCTGTGCCAACAAGAAAGCCACCCACAATGCCCGATCCTCGCGCCTCCGTCGATTCATCCGTCATCCTTTCCCATCATTTGCCGTGGATCATACAATGAGTCCCCTCCTACGCCTTGAAACTCTGTTCTTCATACCTTTCCATATAATGACGAGAGGATGGGAGGGTAAAATATAGTCATCTCAGTTTTACAACTCGAGCGCTTCACTTCCCAAACATGCGCGTAACAGCGCGTTTGGCCAGACTGTACAGAGCGTCAAGGCTCGCTGTCAGGCCGGCTTGTACCCGTATCGGTCGTTCAGGTCTGGTGAACCAGATGGACCGACCGTCATCTAAGGTCTGCTGGGCGTGTAAATCGTCGTCTCTCGGCTCGACTAATCTCTTTCCTCCTCTTTCGAATATCCAAGTAACCTGCGCATTCCTGTTCAGGTGGTATAGCCGCGGGCAGACCGACGGCAGTGACGATGGCTTCCCTGGCCTCGTCGTATTCTTCCTTGTAGTAGTAGTTGTAGTAGTAGTAGTAGTAGTAGATGTTGATGGTATATTTGTTGTTTTCGTCTTTTTCTTACTCCGGCGCACGGTTCTGCCGCGGGTGACGATGATTCCCTTATCCAAGAAAAAAAACCCATTAGACTTCCTGTGGACTGGTATAGTTGCTTCGCGGGGGCGCGTTAACCACCGCCTCGGCGTCGCCCACCTGTTTCCGTTCCGAGACCTCCCGGTGTCGGCTTTGCAGTCGTTTGCGGAGAACCCAGGGGGGAACCTGAAGGTTCTGTGCGCCGGCAGTGTGTAATTGCTATTGGAGGGGCTCGGAGGATGAGGAGAGTCGGTTCAGGTGGAGGTAGACGTCGGTGCCGTATCTGCAGAGGAAGAGGAGAGCGTGTTAATCATGAACTTGCGATGGATGACATGCGGGGAACAGTGGGGATATGACGGATAGCTTGTGGGAGCTATCGAGGTGGAAAAACTTACCCTTCCATGCTGATGAGCTTCAGGTCACCGCCAAAGTAGCGCGCGTATAGACGTGAGATGGGCAATCCGTATCCGAAACCAGCCATTGGCGCCTTGAAGTCGCTCTTGTCGAAATCCGGGTCTAGGCTTGGCGTGCGGTCGACGGTGGTGTACATGTAGGTCCAGACGAGAGGGATCGCGCTGCGAGGGATACCGCCACCCTCGTCCGAGATCTTGATGGTGATGTCCTCCTTGCCCTCGGCCACAATAACCTTCGTCACGGGGAAGGCCTGCTTGTCCATGCCATGGGTCTCGACGACGGCGCGCAGCGAGTTCTTGAGGGTCTCGAAGAGCATGTGCGACAGGTGGCCGGGGACGTACATGAAGTTGAGGTTGGGGTTGCAGACGAGCTGGACCTTGGGGGCTTCGAAGAGGCCATAGTGGTCCTCGCAGACGAAACGGGCGTTCTCAATGGCTTCCTGGGCGAGGTCCTGGACGTTGGTCTTTGTGCAGATAATACCGACGTAGGTGGGGTCGCGGTGGTGGCTCTGGTCGGTCAATGCGATGTGCTGGCCGATGAGCATGCGGATACCGATACGGGACATGTAGAAGCGGTCGAGGAAGGACTGGATGGTGCTGTCGATCTGCATGCGCTGGCGGCGACGCTTGTACTCGAGGATGCCCTGGGCCATGGTGGTGACGACGCCATCGTGACGGCGTTTGATATGGTGCAGAGTCTGGGCGAAGCGCTGGTTGTAGAGGTGGAGGTCGGCGGGCCAGTCGCCCGTGTCGTCGACGACGGCAAAGTAGCGGCGCATCAATCCCTTGCTCTTGCCATTGCCGTTGCAGTTGCTCTGGAGACCTCCCCAGCCGGAGGACTCGCCCTCGTCAATCGAGGGATTGGGGGTTGCGGGGGGTAGACGGAAGGCCTGGCGACCAAGTGCTTTGCTGGGCTTCATAAGACGGGTGCGGACGTCCTGGGGGAGCTCTGGCCGGGGGAGCTGGGTGATTTCCTGGAGAGCAAGTCAATCTCGGCGCTGGTGGAGGGAATTGACCCAAGAGCGCATACCTCGAAAGACTGAGCATACCAATCCTTAACCTTGATGACCGAGGGCATCTCATTGAGGCCATCAGGTAGCTCGTCTAGCTCTTGCACGCGATGAGCCAGACGGATGGGCAGCTCCTCAGCGAGGAATTGAGAAGCGCGGAAGAGGGTTCCTGAGATTCGAAAGAGTCAGCCCACCTGCGAGGCCGAACAGGCCTCAATGGAGACGAGGCAAGAAGAGGAGAAACCTACCGACCGAGGGCTTCTCGCCAAACTGCACCATCTGGCGCAAGCTGACGCCGGTGGCGGGAAACCTGGCATAGTGACGGATCGTGTCCATCAGACGCTCTGAAGCCTTCCACGACATGATGGGCGAATGTGACGTTTGGAGCGAGGGGCCAGAGAAGCGGGCGAGATGGGAAAGAAGAGGAATCGGACTCGGAGGCAGGCTCGGACGGGCGGAGGGAGAGACCGGGATCCCGCGGCGGAGGAGGGTGTCCGAGAGTTGGAGACGAGAGACGGACTCACGACGTCGTCATTGAAGAAGAGCTAGAGAAGCAGGAGCCTGAGAGAGAAAAGGACAAGTCGCGCGCGCGTGTCGTGAGGGAGAATTGGCCTCGACTGCGGGGGGAGACCAAAGAAGAGAGAGTAGAGTTGAGTGGTGAGGTGAGTCAAGGATTTGGAGGAGGAAGGGTATCAACGATCGCGGCCCCGCGACAGAGTGGAGGGTGTGCAGGTGTGCGGATAGCGGGAGAAGCCGAGGCAGGCCGGAGGTACGTATTTGCTCGGTCAGCGGCGAGCCTGTGCTTTTGCCGGGAGTCAATGGGGGAGAAGGTGGATTGTTATTGCAGCACCGGAAAAAAAAAAAGAAAAGTGTCGCGTGAGACGGAGGTAGAGATAAAAGGGTAAAGTCAGAAGAGGGTGGGAGAATTCGGAAAGGACAAGAGTCAAAAGGTGAAGGAGAGAGACGCAAGGTGGAGGAAGACGGGAGTGCTCGGTTGATGAGCACCTAATGATGCTTTCGGGGGGGGATTTGCCGGGCGCGGGTAGTCGAGAACAGCTACAGGTACATGACTTACCATGACAGGGAGAAAAACGTCATTCGAGTGGAGGGAGCCTCTGTTAGAGCAGTACAGTACTTTACAGTCAGGTCTATATGTGGGATCCAGTATGGGGAAGGCTCTCTTTTTCCCTTGAGGGGCACATGATGGAGACGAGGGGCCGGGGACGCGGAGCAAGGTGTCGACTTCCGGGAATGAGGGTTACGGGCCTACGGCATGTCACGGCGAGTTCTACAGTGCAGGCTCAGCAACAAAAACAAGAGCTCGAATTACTGCTAGATGTGGAAATTTTAAAGGCTCATGACTTTGAGCGGTCAATCCTTAGCGGAAAGCCGCCGGCCTTGCCCTGAGGACGGGGAAGATTTACCCCATGGCACAAGGTGGGCTCCCTTTGCTTCCCCCGCCGGTCTCCGAGCTCAAATGTCGGGGTACGGTCGACTCACCTCGGGGAAATCTCCGGGGGCCAGTTAGAGGGGCGGCAAGGTCAGACCTGCCTCTGGCTCTTTCCCTCTGCCTGCCTAAGGCCCTGATCGG